>JAVJHY012202128.1:0-25396 GCA_035593235.1 Phascolosoma agassizii
GCAAGCTCGAGTTCTTCAAAAAGCCGAGGAACAACTATTCGCACCAACCTCAAGACATCGCGTTCGTTGGGCCGGCTTTGCGCTGGCCACGACCTGTGTAGTTGTCGGGCTCGTTTGGTGGAGTGGCCTGGGGCGGACCTCGGACGCCGAGGAAGTTTCACAACACGCGGCCACCCAGCCCCAAAAAGACAACACCATTGTTGGTCCAAACGCCGAACCGAGCGAGCAGCAAGCGTTCACAACAGAGTACCGCGACCCGAGCAAAGGTCCGGTGATCGTCCTAGCCAAGGGTAACAACCAAAAATTCGATCTTCCTGCGGCGACGATGATCGTCTCCGGCCCCGCGAGCATCAAAGTCCAAGGTCGTTCGGTGCTGATTAGCGACGGACGGGTCGTCATTGTTGGCTCCGTTGAGATTCGAACGCCTCGCTGTCGCGCGAGCATCGATGGTGATGCTGAGGTTTCCGTTCGTGGCGACTCCGCGCCGGCACGTGATCTGTTTATCGACCCGATGGTTTTCGATGCCTGGGCCGACGGGTGGCGGGCACGGATCGCACGGGAGGACGATATTTCTGCGGAGACGCGCGCGACTGGAATGGATTGCGTCAACCCTGTCTACATCCCGCGCAATCACAAGGTGGAGGAGGCACTGACGGCGGCCGTACGGGACAACGACCTGGAACCGTTTCGAAAGTTGCTCGATGTCATGTCAGATCCGTTCACGGAACGGAACGGGTTGTCCGACTACGAAGGACCTGAGCCGGGGCACCACAACACGTATCGTACGTACTGCGGTACGTAGCGTGCGGAATGCATGGGCAATTATCTCCTGCCCGACAGCGCTGCCAGTTCTTTCGCGTAATCCGTCACGGCCTGCTCGCCTTTCGGCGTGAGGGCGTAGATGCCCGTCTCGACGCGTTCGAACCAACCATAGTGGTCATCGAACATCAGACGGCGTGCGTTCTCGACACGGGCTTCTTTCGCCACGTGCGCGGCTCTTGCCGGGCCGTTTGTGTGCAGGAAACTGACGCAGCGCAGGGCATCCTGGCGGTAGGCGGTCATGAGTCCCTTGCGGGTCGCACCGCCGGTGTTGGGATCGCCAACGCGCCTGGCGAATTCCTTCAACAACCTGGTTTTCTTCCGCTTCGACTGACGTGGTTGGTAGGGCGCCGGATCGAGGTGAGTTACGACGGTTCCTCGCTTGAGCCGCACGGTGATCAGGCCGAGACCGAGGCGGCGGCACAACGTCGAGTTGTTCTTGAGGGACTTTGCGAACGGCAAACCGGTGTTGTGCGGGACGGCGATGTAGACGATGCCGGTGACGGCCAGACGTTCGATCGCCTGGTGGAACAGCGTCAGTGAAAACCCGGTCTTGAGTTCGACGACGACCAGTTCTTCGTCGCCCCGGCAGGCAACAACGTCGGCAGCGCCAACCTCGCTCTTGACCTCGTAGCCCTGCCCTTCAAGGTATGACTTGACAGGTTCATAAAGGTCCGTTTCGCGGATGCGTGGCTTTGTCATTTGCTCGGATGAACCTGTTTTTCGTTGCCGCACGTCTGCGCCGGACCGACGTGGTGCCCCAACTCTAAAAGAGTCGCGGCCCCGCGCCAAACATGAACGCTGGCTAAATCTTCCGTTCAGCATTCCCGCAGAGGAGATGTGGTTTGATCGGCTCCGTCGCGGGGATGTGAACCGATTGAAACACTCCGGCGACAAACAACAAGCCGATCTTTTGCGGCAGTTCAAATGCCTGATGATCGATGTTGGGGATCGAGACGGGATTTGGACTTGCGGTTGGAGATCACGCAACCACAAGGACCAGACTGATGACCAAATATCTTCTCGCCGCCCCCAAAGGCTTCCTGATCGCCAGCCTGCTTGCCGCGGGCTTCTTCATTGCGACGTCTGCGACGCAGGCGAACGCGCATACACGATCGAACCCGAGTTTCAACTGTTCCTATGCCGGCAATGCGACCGAGCATGCGATCTGCCAAAGCCGGCGCCTTGCGCGGCTCGACCGGCGTCTCGCCCACTGGTATCGCAAGGCCAAGGTTCGTGCATCCTACTTCGATCAGACCGGCTGGCTGCGCGGACAGCAACGCGCCTGGCTTTATGAACGCAATTCATGCGGTGCTTCGAAATGGTGTATCGCCTGGAAATACCGCCAGCGGATCCGCACACTACGCAACTGGGTGAACCACGTTTGAGGCACCCTGCCCTGAAGACGTGAAAATGGGCGCAGACCGCGTGGCCTGCGCCCAATATCTTCCCCTCTCCCTGCTCACAGGGAGGGTTTTTTACTGCTCGGTCGTTTCACCGTCAGCTTTCTTGTCGTCACCGCCACCAAACTTGCGGCGGTTCTTGTGCCATCCGCCACGCCGACGACGATCCTGCTTGTCGATGGCACCGTCGTTGTTGCGATCCATACGCTCCACCATCCGGGCATAAGGCTCGACGAACTCATCGACTGTTACCGCGGCATCGCCGTCTTCATCGAGGCGTTGGAACGAACGGACCATGCGGCGGTTGCGGACTTCCAGCCAGAGGTTCTGGAATTCGGCGAGGGTCAGTTTGCCGTCACCATTGGCATCATGCTTTGCGACGAGCGCCGTGCGGGATCCGTCGATCTCGGCCTGGGTCAACTTGCCGTCCTTGTCGGCATCGAACCGTTCCATCATGCGGCGCATACCGTGACCGCGGCGGCCCCTGTGACGGCCCGAGCGATGACCGCCGCCGTGACGGCCCCAGCCGCCTTCGCCGCCGCCGTGGCCAGCGTGGCTGCCGCGATAGGATTCACCGCCGCTGCGTTGGCCGGATTCAGCTGCCTGCATGCCAAAACCGATGCCGACTGCTGTCACGGCGCCAGCCGCGAGGGTAAGGATAAGTGCACGTTTCATTGTGAGAACCTTTCTCAGGAGGGAAGTCTTTGTGATCCGTTGCGACCGCGACAATGGCGGTCTTATTGGCTAAACGATGCTGACAGGCGAAATCCGTCGCAGATCGGCAACTTTATTTCAGGCGTCGGGCAAACAGAGGCTGGAGCGCACATGAGCACACGGGATTTCGAGGCGATACCGGGTAAAGTCCTGAGCGACGAGGTTGTGGCGGCCTGCGCGCCCTGGAGCGGCACCGTAAAGTCCGGGCAGATGTTGCGGCTTGTCGATCTCAAGGGCCAGCAGGCCATCGATTTCCTGTGTTTCAACAATGATGACCGCACCGAGCGGTATCACATGGCGAACACAATCAAGGTTCCTGGCAACATCTATCTTGGAGCCGGTTCGATCCTGCGTTCGCGACTGGCACGTCCGATGATGACCATTGTCACGGATACTTATGGACGGCACGACACGATCTTCGGGTGCTGTTCGTTTGCCGTCGACGAGGTGCGTTACGGCCAGACCAATCCGGAATGCTGCCAACGGAATTTCGAACGCGAGCTGGCGCGGAACGATCTTGGACCGGAGCATGTCGTCGCCAACGTGAACTTCTTCATGTCGGTGCCGGTGGGGGAAAACGGCGCGGCGCAGATCACCGACAGTCATTCGAAGGCCGGAGATTTTGTGGACCTGCGCGCCGACATGGACGTGCTTGCGGTCCTGTCCAACTGTCCGGAAGCCTTGAACGCGGCGACGGGTGATACCGGCCCTACGCCGATCCGGGCAATCATCTTCGATCCAGCCTGATCCGCAGGGCTCTCCGGTGTGCGCTCGTACTGCGTTTCAGAACGCCGGCCGGTTGGCGCACGCAATGTTATGTGGCAGGGTCCGGGCAAATTTGCATGCCGGGAGTACAAGTGGTGCGTTGCATTTCGAAAATCCGTTCCTTTTTCAAGATTTCCGTCGTCGCGCTTGTTGGGGGCTCGAGCGGATTTATCGTATCCCCGCTCACGGCGCGTGCTCAGGAAAATGCCGACAAGCTCCCTGCGTGGCGGATCGTCAACATCTGCAAGCACGACAGCGCTGTCGGGCAATGCAAACTCTACGAGGAAGTCGCCCGGCAACGCATCGTTTCATCGTGGACCATTATTCCGCCGGAATGGCGCGAGGCGTGCCTTACGAAATTCAAACCTCCGCTTGAGCCAAGCTGGCGCGTTCTCGAAGATTGTATCGATGCCGAGGCAAGTGCTGCCCGTACGCGTCGCGCGCAACTTGTCGATGCAGCGTCCGAGGAAGAAGCCCGGCGGTTGAAGGAAACGCAGGAAGCTGCACGCATTGCGGCCATTGCACAGGCTGAAGCGGAGGAGGCCGAACGCAAGGCGGCAGAAGAAGCGCAACAGCGGGCAGACGCGGACAAGGCGGCGCAGGTGGCAGCCGCGGCCGTGGCGGAAGCTGCAAAGAAGGCTGAAGCTGAGGAAGCTGCACGTAAAGCGGCTGAAGCCGAAGAAGCCAGACGCAAGGCCGAGACTGAAGAAGCGGCACGTAAAGCCCCAGAAGCCGAGGATGCTCGAAAGAAGGCCGAAGCTGAAGAGGCTGCACGCAAGGCTGCGGACGCCGAGGAGGCAAAACGCAAGGCTGAGGCCGAAGCAGCCGCGCGAAAGGCTGCTGCTGCTGCGGAAGCCCAAAAGAAAGCCGAGGCCGAGGTAGCTGCGCGCAAGGCTGCGGAAGCCGGAGACGCAAAACGCAAGGCCGAGGCGGAGGAAACTGCACGCAGAGCCGCTGCTGCCGCTGAGGCCGCTGAAGCCGAACGTGTCGCCAGGGCGGAGGACGCAGCGCGCACGGCGGCGGCGGAAGCCAAACGCAAATCCGAAGCTGAGGAAGCAGCGCGCAAGGCCGCGGAAGCTTTAGAGGCGAAGAAGAAAGCGGATGCTGCTGCGGCGGCGGAAGCGACCCGGAAGGCGGCAGCCGAAGAGGCCGCTCGTAAAGCGGCAGAAGAAGCGGCGCTGAGCGAAGCCGCCCGTGAGTGCCGGGACAAGATTCGTGCGATCATCACACGTGATCCATTCAACTTCGAGACGCGGCGCGCCCGGCTTCGCAAGTTTGCACGTCAGCAACTGGATGAGGTCATCGCCGTTGCCAAGGGTTGCCCGACAATAAAGTTCCGGGTTGAGGGGCATACGGACTCCACCGGGGATGTCGAGGCGAACCAGGGGCTCTCCCGCATGCGCGCGCAATCGGTCGTGGATTATCTCGCTGACGGCGGCATAAGTCCCGACCGTATTCGCGCCGTCGGGCGTGGTGACACCCAACCGATTGCGAGCAATGCAACGTCGCGTGGCCGAACCGCGAACAGGCGCATCGAGTTCAACGTGGAGTGACCGAACGTTTCAGGGGACATTTTTCTCCGTTGTTACGTGCGCCCGAGCCTCTTGTTGAATTTCCGGGCAGAGATTTGTGCGTTCATGAACGCCAGATAAACGGCGCGTTCAGCCTGGTCACAGCTGCGATGTGATTATCTCCAAATCAATCGCGGAATGGCCGGACGGCAACTCCTCCCCCGGTCTGAAGTTCGACCGTTCCGCGAGATATGACACGGAGCCAGGTACTGTCAGGGATTGGGGCATGATCGCTCACCTGCTCATCGAGAAAAGTGAAAACTCAGGAGCACACCATGACACGTCTTGTTTCAACGACACTTGCCGGCGCGACTATCGCCTTCATGATTTCAATTGTGCCTGTCGAGGCGCATCAGCCCGGCGCGGTCCATTGCACCTACGCCAAAACGAAAACAGCTCACGCCATCTGTGCGAGCAAACGTCTGAAACGCCTCGATAGCCGGATAAACGATCTTTATGGTCACGCCCGCAGTTCGATTGCGACCCGCGAGCACTTTGTCGCGCTGCATGACAGCCAGCGGGCCTGGGCGACAAAACGGGACCGTTGCGGCGGATTGCGCTTTTGCATCTGGTTGCGGACCAAGCAACGCATACGTCAACTTCGGCATTATGTCAGCGATATCTGATCCTTAGCTCTGCGACGACCGCAGAAAGGCCGGGTCCCAACTCCACAGTTCGGGGGCCCGGCCTTTCAATTCATGCATGCGCAACACTCAACATGCGCCAACGACTGGTGCAGCCAACCCGGTCACGGATTTATCAGCGCAAGTCCCCGACAAACCGGTTTCACTCGTGTTAACCAGTTTTCGCCTAAGTTTTGGGGCATTTTCTGCGTCGGTTGACGGCACAAAGGCGGGACGTTCCATGACAAAGCCAATTTGGCGCCCAATTGCGCGGCTTCTCCTCTGCGCCTCCGTCGGACTGCCGTTTGTGACGGGTTTCCCTGAATTGGCGCGCAGCGAGGAGCCGCTGTCCTTCTGGACATCGAGGGCAAAGGAACAACCGGTGCGCAAGCGGCGCTCCGCGGCACCGTCCACGGCCGCCGAACTCGTTACACTCTCATCGACCTGCGAGGCGGAGGCAAAACCCTACAAGGTTGCGCTGGGCGCCTACAGTCGAAAGGCTGCGGCGTACTGGGTGGAAATCGAACGCAAGAGAAGGCTTCGCCGGAAACGCCGCAAGGGCAGTCTCTCGATTCGGCGGAAAGACTACGTCCTGATTTATCCGCCGGCCTACACCGGTCCGGCACGGCCCAAGTGCCTGGACGCAGGCAAGAAACCGAAACAGCGCAAAAGCACGTTACCGCTTGTCTCCGATTTTCGCGCTGCTGCCAGCAAGCTTTACGGCTTCAAGCCGCGCGCCACGAACGAGCTTGAGTACAAACGCACTTTCGCCCGCGAAGCGCTATCGGTCGGCCTGACCTCGAAACAGGTGGTCGGGGTTTACGCGCTCGAAACAGGCGGCATCGGACCTTACGACCGCCAGTCCGGAATTTTTCCGGTCGATTCAAAGTGCAAGCGTATCACACCGCGCGGGCGAGCGGCCTCGACGGCACTAAGCTATGCGCAACTCCTTGCCGCCAACACCAGCATCATGGCCCATGACCATGGGCGCAAGTTCGCTGCCCGTCTCGATGCGGAAGCACGTTCGTCGGCGCCGGCACGAGCAAGGGAGCTGAGAGCCAAAGCCAAGATCCTGCGACGCATGGCGCGGGACATCCGGGCCGGACACCGACGCGCAAAGGGCGGCAGCAGTTGGGGGAAATATATCGCCTTTGCGAAAACCCGAAAAGGTTATGCCGTTCACGCACTGCTCCTTGATGCCGATATCGGTCCCCTGCTCCAGGTCCACAAACTGAAGCGCATTGTCGATGGTGCTGTGAGGCGCGGGTTTCGCAATGTCAGTGCGGCACAACTTGAACTCATGAATCTCGCCGGCCCCGGTACCGGGCTCGAAATGATGACCAAGGTGGGGGCCAACGTGCCGACTGCGAATTTCTTTACACGCGGTGGTCATGACAGGAATCCGGTGGTCAAAAACCGGTTGGCAAAAGGTCTGCTCAAAAAATTGGGCGAACGCATTGAGGCTCAGATGGTGCAGTGCGGTTCCAAGGAGTTCATGGCCGCCTTCCGGGACGTTTCAGGTTAGGCTCTTCAGGTACCCTGTGGCATCGCCGCTGTGGGTAAGAGACGGCGCCGTGAGGCCGGTGTTTCCGAAGTGATTGCCCGCCGGTCCGGGAGCAATTCGGGCGCCTGATTTCTGAAAAACTGATATTACAAAACGAAATAGCCAAAATATTTTCTGCGTCGCCATCCCGCGGGTTTCCCCGGCGTTCACCGGCCGGCCGCTGACACACGCATATGCTGCTGTGGAAAAGCCCAACTGCATCAAGACTTTGCGATTCGAACGGCCGATAACCGTGCCACGGCAAGTTCGTCCTTGAGTGCAGGTGCCGTGTCGGGCCACATCAGAACCGCGGCGCTTTTCCGCCTGCTGCGGCAGATATGCGATATGCGTTTTGGTCCATGTGTGATTAATTGTACATGCACCTAATTGCGTCTGGACTAGATTGAGTCAGGGGCACCCTGCCCGTCGGGCTCGCTGGCCCAATGGCGTTTTCATCTGAGTTTGAAGCGCCGTAGAACCGATTTGTGATTAGTTGCGTCACATTGTTGTATGCAACCAAGGACGACCCCAATGGTTACACAACTGATTGAAGATGAATTTGGCCTGTTTCATGCGGACGTGCGCCATCCGCGCGCGCCGCGCGCTGTGCAACTCATGGTCCTCAAGGCTGAAAGCGGCTGGTGGGCCTACATTGATGGCGACCGGATCGATGCGACATTTTCATCGCGACAGCACGCTGCACAGGCCGCGACGAAAATCGTTGCCCGCCTTCCGGCACCGGTGAGCCATACTGCTCAGCCCGTATCCGTTGAGCCATTTGTGACACATCGGCCGAAACGGCGTGTGGCGGCAGTTGCAGCGTACGTACTGCTCATGGCGGTCACAGGCGGAGCAGCCATCCATGCACTGGGCGGATTTGACGACCGATCGAACACTGCATCTGCTGTCGCTGTGCAGGACACCCATGTATTTGCCCAGGAGACGAGAACATACAGGGTGGCGGCACTGGACGTGGCGGTTCCGGCCCAAAGAATGCGGGATATCGTTGCATCTCTGGAGAACATCAAACTGGCATCGGACGTTTTGCGCCAGCCAACTGCGGCTGTCAGCATTAAATCTCCTATCGCAGGCTCTGTTCGCGTCGCCAGCACAGAGGCCGGTTCGACCCCGCTGCCCACTCCAAAACCCAGCTTTGCCGCCGAACGACAAGACATAACCCCACTGCCGGTAAAAAACACGTTCCGAACGTCCAACTCAATCATCCAGTTGGTATCCGTCGAGCAGGCTGAAGACTATGTCAGCGTGAAACCAGAGACAAACAACCAACCTTTGCCATCTGGTGAGGTGACCGAATACGCACCGCCGCGTCGCGTCAACAAAGCGCGACGCCGGATCAAGAAGGTCACGCGTGCGGCGCACCTCATGAAACCCCGGATTCGATCTGCGCGCCGCCTGGCAAAGCTGAGGCGCACTCGAAGAGGGCTCGGTTATTCGGCCCGACGCAAGAGCCGCCGAAGAAGCGTTCGGGCCCGCCTCCATAACGGCAAGGCCTACCGCAAGGCATATGCGCGCCAGGAATAACGGGATTTTTATCCTTGATCTGACGCAGCCTTGCCCTGGGGCTCACGCCTACCGACAATGATGGTACGTGCCGCGTTTGCCGTGCCTTGCCAGGTCCATATGAAAATGGTTGTGGTGATGCCTGTCGGCGTTCGGTCCGAGAACCGTTGTGAAAATCCGGCATGACCCTTTGTGGACAGCACGCAGGAATGCACGTGCGTTTGCGGGTCCGCGCGACCATTGCGTGACTGTGGCTGAACGCCCGTCCGAGAAATGAAATGTTGAGACGTCGAGCGCGTTGGCAAATCCGTGCTCGGACAGCTTACCGCCGCGTTTGTTGTTGCGGGGTCTGCAGCCATATGAAGCGACCACCTTCACATCGACAACACGGGAACCGAAGTGCCGCGCAGCGGCTGGTTGCACGACCTCATCCATCCATCTATCGACGGCCGGTATCATCGGGCATCTGAGGATTGCAGCGGGCTTCAAGGCAACAGAGCCACGTGACACGGCCGCGACGCGGAACGGACGGATCGCACCGCATACACTGGGACCGCCAAGCCCACTTTTGGTTGCGATCCAGGGTGCCTTGCGAACGGTGCCCGAATTCAGGCACGCGGTTTCGACCTGCGCGCGCCAGGGCTCCTGCTTGGCTCTGAAATAGGGTTTGCCGCCACCGCCAATGGTGGAGTTGCTACCGCTGCAGCCAACAACAAGCGCAGCAAACGCTGCGACAAGCGCAAAGGGCATGAATTTCTTGAGGTGATACGCAGACATGGTTCGCAGTGAATCACCCACAGACGGTTAACAGACGGTAAATTTGCCTGCATTTCCTGCCGGAGCATTCTGTCAGGGGTTCGGCCTGACTGCGGCTGGAATGAGGTTATTGGAACCGCTTTGCCGGAACACAGGCTCGTTTGCGTTCCGGGGCTTCACCTGGAGGCTGCGAATCAGTTAAGGGTCTCATGGGCAGGTAGCGACGCTGGGTTCTGGCAGCGCTGCGAACGGCACTTCGCCGTTTCGGGTTTGAGGAAGATGTCTGGTCGTCATTGCACGACGAGGACAATCGCATGCTGTACCGCCTGAAAACACGCCTGACCAATCTCTTACACGCAGCCACGATGCCACTGGCCTGCATGCTCGTCGCAGTCTCCATGTCTGCCACGACAGCGTGGGCTCCTGCGCAATTGACGGGCCCCGGGCCGCAATACGTGATCGTTGTTCGATAACATCGTCCGCCGCTCTACCGAGCGGACAGCGCCCGCACTGTTTTGCTCGCTTCGCCGTTAACCGTATTTGCTGCGGCGCAGCACGGAATTGGCCTTTTCATCGCCATACATCTGGTACTAGACTTTGGTTGTGCTGCGTACCTTCTAACCACCTCTTCCCCCCAAGGAGGCGAATATGGAACTCAAGACCAGACTCAGCATTTCATTCATGATCGTGTCTGTCGGCTTTCTTGCCGCGGCCCTGCTCGGAATGATGTAACCATTATCGTGGATGTGCAGATCGCTCTTCGATGATCTGCACATCCCGTAGTCTCTGGTACGCTGCGCGGCAGCGATTGATCTGAAAAAAACGTGACATGTCGCTGCGGTTTGCGGGATTTGATAGCTCTTGCCCATATCGTGCCGTAACTTAGCGATTTATTGACCATCTTCGGGCTTGATGGGCCCTCAACCGTTTATTGTGGGCCACCGCCATGCGTACCGTTTCCTGCTTACCTGCTTTTCGTTTGCCAAAATGTGCACCTTCGTTTCGCAGTGGCAGGTCTGCTGTATTTGCGTTGGCCGCCCTGATTTTTGTGACAACGGCGATTGCGACACCAGGTTATGCCGTCGCCGATGCGCCCGTGAAATTCATGCAGCGTGTCTCCAAGGAACTCTTGAGCGCGCATCACAAGATGTCCGAAAGTCGGATGACGCGGGTCATTCGCAGCAGAGCGGATGTCGCGCCCATCGGCCGGTTTTCACTTGGCACGTATTACGCGCGCCTCAACCGGGCGAAGCGGCCCCGCTATTTCAACGGCATGACGAAGTTCATGTCGCGTTACATCATCAGCCAGTCCCGGACCTATCGGGTGGCGCGTGCCGATGTCCTGCGGCCAAGCCAACGGCGTGGCCGGGACCATATCGTCAACACGCGTGTGACTTTGACGAACGGCAGCGTCTACGATGTGCAGTGGCTGCTTGCGAAACGTGGCAAGACTTTCAAGGTCCGCGATGTCCAGGTGATGGGCTTCTGGGTTCTGCCGTTCCAGCGCAACCTGTTCCGCTCATATGTTCGCAAGGCGGATGGCGATGTGAACAAACTGGTGCTGGCGCTCAATCAGTAGAGCCGGAATTCACTCTGTCATTTCGGATCTGAATTCAGCGTATGTTCCACCGTGACGGTGCGTGCTAACTGATCCAACCTTTGCTCTCTACACGCCTTGCGTACCCGATCAAAAACGCTGCCACGACCAGTGGCATCACAATGATGCCCAGGATCTCGCCGAGACCAAAACCGATCCCGAGACCAAGAGCGTGGATCATTGTCAAAATCACCCCAAGTAAAGAGGCGACAAACACATAGAGCGCAACCGACTTTCTGAGTAAAAGCGACAGAGCGCCAACCGCTCCACCGAAAACGGCTATCGCAAAACCTCCGGTGGCCCACGCCGGTCGGCCCTCGATGATTGCGCACTCGGACTCGCGGTATGATGCGAGCATATCCGGGTTCATCTGAACGATGAAATTGATGGCGCCCAAGACATTCCAGATCAGTGCAACAGCGCCGATGAGCCAGAAACTTCAGTGGGCACCATGGATCAGCACGTCGCTGCGTGTCGCCGGGCGGTCGGAAGGCAGGATTCGCGGACGTGATGCGGTTATCACCGGCGGAATGCCCTTGTGTTATTCGGGTAATTCGGGCCGGGATGAAATCGACCTGCTTGCCGGCGCCAACCTTGCCGGCCAGAGTGGTGTGCTGGAAGACCATCGGCTTGCGATCGAGGCTGGAGGACCGGTCTACCAACGGGTCAATGGCCTGCAGATGAGCAATGACTGGAGGCTGACCGTCGGCTGGCAAAAGGCGTTCTAAAAGGCGCTCTGGCTAAAAACCAATCTGGCTCAAAGCACTCCGGAACAACCCGGAACACCACATCATTCAGGGATAAAAATCATGCACACGATCTTTCGCATCTGCGCTTCGCTATGTCTGGTGCTGGCAACGACTGTCCCGTCATTCGCACATGACGAGCCGCATTCCGTCAGGACCGGAAACATCACGATTGAACGACCATGGGCGCGTGCCACGCCCGTTTCCGCAAAGGTCGGTGCCGGTTATCTCAAGATCACGAATTCCGGCAGTGCGCCGGATCGATTGGTCTCGATCAAGTCTTCGATCGCGCCGATGGTGCAGTTGCACGAAATGACGATGACCGACGGGGTGATGAAAATGCGTCACCTTGCCGAAGGCGTAAAAATCCCCGCGGGCGGCAGCGTCACCCTGAAACCGGGCGGCAACCACGTCATGTTCAAGAGGCTCAAGGCACCCATCAAGAAAGGAGACACCTTCAAGGCGGAGTTGACTTTCGAGAAGGCAGGCAATGTCGAAGTCGAGTTCATGACCGTTGCGATTGGCGCGATGCCGGCGCACTGACTTCGGGCCGTCGGCGGGCGCCACAGATTTCGTCAACTGCATGACCGTTCCCCGCGTTACGCCCGTGCGAAACGCTTGAACTTGATGCGGTGCGGTTCGACAGCGGCGTCGCCCAGGCGTCGTTTCTTGTCTTCCTCGTAGTCCGCGAAGTTGCCTTCGAACCATTCCACGTGGCTGTCACCTTCAAATGCGAGGATGTGCGTTGCGAGGCGGTCGAGGAAGAAGCGGTCGTGCGAGATGATAACGGCGCAGCCCGGGAAATCTTCCAACGCACCTTCGAGTGCGGAAAGGGTTTCGACGTCGAGGTCGTTGGTCGGCTCATCGAGGAGGAGCAGGTTTGCCCCCTCCTTCAGCATCTTGGCGAGATGGACGCGGTTACGCTCCCCGCCCGACAGCTGACTGAGTTTCTTCTGCTGGTCGCCACCCTTGAAGTTGAACCAACCGACATACTGCCGCGATTGCATCTCACGCTTGCCGAGCATGATGACATCATTACCGTCGGAAATTTCCTCCCAAACAGTCTTGTTGCCGTCGAGGGCGTCGCGTGACTGATCGACGTAACCGATCTTGACGGTCTCGCCGGTGCGGAATGTGCCATCGTCAGGCGTTTCCTGACCGGTGACCATGCGGAAGAGCGTCGTCTTGCCGGCGCCGTTCGGGCCGATCACACCGACGATACCGCCCGGTGGCAACTTGAACGTCAAATCGTCGATCAGCAGAACGTCGTCAAAGCCCTTCTTGATGTTTTCGGCTTCGATGACCACACTGCCGAGTCGTGGCCCGGGGGGAATCTGGATCTGTGCGGTGCTGACCTTTTCCTTTTCCGCGGCGTCGCGCTTTTCTTCGTAGGCCTGGATGCGGGCCTTGGATTTTGCCTGCCGTGCCTTGGGGCTGGAGCGAATCCATTCGAGTTCTGCAACGAGTGCCTTCTGGCGCGCATCTTCGGTGCGGCCCTCGACCAACATGCGCTTGGATTTCTGATCCAGCCATTCGGAATAATTTCCCTTGTAGGGAACGCCGGTGCCGCGGTCGAGTTCAAGCGTCCATTCCGTGATGTTGTCGAGGAAGTAGCGATCGTGCGTCACGAGGATAACGCAGCCGGCGTATTCCTTCAGGAAGCGTTCGAGCCAGGCGACGGTTTCGGCGTCGAGGTGGTTGGTTGGTTCGTCGAGCAGCAGCATGTCGGGCTGCGATAGCAGCAACTTGCAGAGTGCGACCCGACGACGCTCACCGCCGGAGAGTTTCTCGACACCGGAATCGCCCGGCGGGCAGCGCAAGGCATCCATCGCCTGTTCGACCTGGCTGTCGAGGTCCCAGAGATTGTTCGCGTCGATCTCGTCCTGGAGCGCTGCCATCTCGTCGGCGGTTTCGTCGGAGTAGTTCATGGCAAGGTCGTTGTAGCGGGTGAGCTTGGCGGCTTTTTCCGCGACGCCTTCCATGACGTTTTCCTGCACCGTCTTCGATGCGTCGAGCTCGGGCTCCTGGCTGAGATAGCCGACCTTGATGCCCTTGGCGGCCCAGGCCTCGCCGGTGAACTCGGTATCGAGCCCGGCCATGATCTTCAGAAGAGTCGATTTACCGGAACCGTTGACACCGACGACGCCGATCTTGGCGCCGGGGAGGAACGACAGGTGGATATCCTTGATGACCTGCTTGCCGCCCGGATAGGTCTTGGCAACGCGGTCCATGGTGTAGACGTACTCGGGGTTGGCCATAGCGTGTGGCGGTCCTTCGCAAGAAATGTCGGTGGTGTATTGCGCAGATATGTAGCGATGCCCGCTGGGCGGGGCAAGCGGGGAAGCGAATTCCAGCAAATGCGTCGTCGATCCGGCCAGTGGCAACCGGTCAGGGAACCAGCGGTGGCGTCAACGTGCGAGATGACGGGCGGGGACCCAGCCGACAATCTGCTTCCAAGCGATCCGGCACCACGCGTTGCGGCATGGACCGACGCAACGGATATCTCTGGCATCGTATGGAAGTTTACCGATCGCGGGGTGACTGCTTGCCGGACTGGTGTGGACGGTGATGTGGATTTCAGTCTTTGCGGTCTTGAGGCGAAAGAGATCATCGTCTGCGGGACACTGGAACGTCTCGTCCTGGGCCGAGACGGGCGTGACCGCTGGCTGGCTGATCGACAGGGCGAAGGCGACAAGCACTCCGCAGGTGCGAGGACGTGACATGGTTTTCTCAGAACTGCTAATTTCTACCTATGGTCGTATTAATTTGTGAACAGAACGCAAAGACGTTGACCGAGGCCAAGCTGCCGCGATTGTGATCCCTGGTGTCAGGCCCCATGTTAGATCTCAAGTTGGACCTCAGGGCCCGACGCGATCAGCGAGGACAGCGCGGCATGACCGATCAGCCGAAACAACTCATCTATTTCGCCGACCCCATGTGCTCATGGTGCTGGGGTTTTTCGCCCGTCTTGGCGCGGTTGCTGGCCGATTTTGGCGACCGGCTTGTGTTGCATATGATCATGGGCGGGTTGCGCCCCGGAAACACTGAGGTCATGGATGCGAAGCAAAAGAGCTATATCCGCAACCACTGGGAACATGTTGCGGAACGGTCCAGTCAACCGTTCGACTGGGCGTTCTTCGAGCGTGACGGGTTTGTCTACGATACGGAACCGGCGTGCCGGGCCATCGTAACGGCGCGCAATATGGACCCGCGCGTGGCCTATGCGATGATGCATGTCATCCAGCAGGCGTTCTATGCCGAGGGGAAAGACGTGACCTCGACGGATGTGCTCGTCGCGATTGCGGAGGCGGCGGGACTTCCCGGTGGAACGTTCCGCCATGCCTTAGAAAGTGAAGATGCGCGGACCATGACGGCTAAGGATTTCGAGACATCACAGGCCTTGCGTATCCCCGGGTTTCCGACCCTGCTCATTGGTGACGAGGGGAACCAACTGACCGTTCTGGCGAACGGATATCAGGACTACGAACCCATTGCAGAGCGGTTGGAAGCGTATCTGTCGAATCCACCAACACCGTCCACGGCCCCCGAAGTAACGCATTGAAGGTGGTGTGTTTCGTGCCTGCGTCCGGTTGTCGTCATGTTATTGCCAAGGAGTACCTAGTACTATGACCTTGTGAATTCGTGAGATGTTGGGGGTTGGACGTGCGTCGTCGCATTCCAACCGAACGGGTGTCACTTGAGACGGCTTTTCGCATTCCTTGCAGGTCTTGTTGTACTGTCGGCATGGCTGATGGGCACGCAGGCGATCGCAACACTGATGCCTTCCAGTTCGGATGACGGGGGAACTGTGCCTGCGCAGCGTGAAAATGACGAGATGCGAGCCAAGGGATCAACAGACCTGAGCGGCGTTTGGCGATCGCGAGGCTATGGCTGGCTTCTCGAGTTCAGGAAAGGCAAGCCGCGCGTTTATGACGTGACCGAGCACCTCTGTCTGAAACAGCGCCGTGGTTCAACAGAGCTGGACGAGCTTGGCCGGACGGTTGTTTTTTCGAACAACGGACAGACCATCCATCTGACGGCCGATGACAGCAACTACGCCTATACCTTCGACAAGATCGACGGATTGCCGGCGCAGTGCCATGCGGAGCCGGATGACACGCCGGTCGCTGTGTTCAATGCAGTGGTCGAAATCTTCAACACGCACTATGCGTTCTTCTCCGTTCGCAACGTGGATTGGGAACACGTTGTCGCGGAGCATCGCTCGCAAGTGAACGATGATCTCTCGGACAAGGCGTTGTTCAGGATCATCAAGAGCTTGCTCTCCCACATCGATGACGGACACGTGACGCTGACGGCACGGATCAAGGGAACGAAACGGAGTTTTGATGCGGGTCGACCGCATTCGACCAACCGTGCGAAGGGCGCCGCTCCGGACGACCGTGCCGGGGGGGCGGTTTCGTACTGGATGCGCGGGATTGGCGAAGCCCTGGTCGATGATGATCTTGAAACAGGTGCCGGCAAGGCCATCCGCTTCGGTCTGATCGATAACGACATTGGTGTGCTCAGTGTCCGCGCGATGTCGGGTGGCGGACGCAAGGCCGTCGATGGTGCCATGGACCGCGCGATGGAACTCTTCGAAGACAGCAAGGCCGTCATCATTGATGTGAGCATGAATGGTGGCGGCGATGATGCGTTCGCGCGACGGGTCGCCAGCCGCTTTGTCTCCGAACGCACGCTGGGATACTACAAGTACGCGGGCGACGGAGAAGGCGAGCGTCCACAACCGATCTACATCGAACCGAGCAAGGGCAAGCGATACACAGGACCGGTGTACCTGATCACGAGCCACAAGACAGCCAGCGCCGCCGAGATCTTCACGCTGGCGTTGCGGGCATTGCCGAACGTGACGCACATTGGTGATGCCACCGAAGGCATCTTGTCGGACATGCTGGAAAAACAGCTTCCGAACGGCTGGCGGCTTAGCTTGTCCAACGAGGTTTATCTCGACGCCAAACAGAACCTCTGGGAGGGAAAAGGAATCCAGCCCGAGGTATTCGCCGAGGTGCGCAAGCGAAAGAAAGCGAGAGACAAACACAAGATGGCCGCACGGGCGTTCGTGAAGCGCATTCTTTCGCGATAGCCGGCTTCATTCCGGATGCTGCCTATCGAGCGTTGCGATGCTCAGGCGGTAGCTTTGACCACCGCAGTCGAGCGACGTAATCATAAGGGTGAACGTCTTGTCCGCATTGTCAGGATTCTGGATGGTTGCAGCCGGTGGCGTGGTCAGCGCGATTTCGATCTCGTTGAAAGGAAGTGCGACCCCTAGGCCGAGCGCCTTGGCACATGCTTCCTTGGCCGTCCAGTAGCTCAGAAATCCGTCCCACTGCCGGTTTGCCGACAGGTCATCGAGGTTGCGTGCTTCGTGCACCGTCAGGCAATCCCGGATGATTTCCGCGTTTTCGCCGCGCTTCAGGGCTTCGATATCGACACCGACGGATGCACCGGTGCTGACGGCAACCACGACACAATTCCCGGCGTGCGAGAGGTTGAATGACACCTGCGGAAGGCCGGTTGCGACGGACGGTTTGCCGAAGGGGCCGACTGCAAACTGCCAATTGTCTTCGGTGACCTTGCCATGAACCGTTTGTGACAAGGCGTAACGAAGCAACGTGCGGCCAGCGAGAAACCGGTCGCGGTCGGCGTGGATTTTGTATCCGTTCGCATGGTCCAGTTCATCGGCGCTCACGACGTCCCGTGCGTTGAGGGCTAGCGCCTCGGTGAGCGTGGCCGCCCACAACGTGGCATCGCCGAAGTGTTTCTCGATAATCATGCTGACACGACCAACGCTCAAGCTGCTTTGTCGTGTCTGCGATGTTGTGCGCCATGCTCGCTGGATGCCTTACCGTTACCGACCGGGACGACCTGGAATATCTCGACGTGCTCGTTGGAGATCCGCGCCGGACGTGTCACGTCTTTCAGGCTGATTGCGCCGTTGTGCGCGTCGGTGATCTCCCTTGCCTTTGCCTTCGTCTGGCTGACGGCCTTGGCCGGGTTGCCAAGCCAGGTTGAATTTGCCTCGAGCGTTTCGCCTTTCATGACGAAGCAATCCGGCATGACGACAACGTTCTCTTCGACCGTAACGCCATAGTGGACGAACGCTGCAGCACCGAGTGTGCTTCCGCGACCGATCCTGATGTAATCGGACTTGAACGCGCCTTCTTCGAGCGAGTGGCCCTGGATCGTTGCGCCGTCGTTGAGGTTGGCGAAGTCACCGATCTCGATCAAGCCCTTGTCGATGAACTGGCAGCCGTCGTCAAAAACCCTGGCGCCCATTTTCACTCCGAGCATACGCGAGACGAGATTCTTCATCGGCGTGCCCTTGAACAGGGACATCAGCGGGGTTTCGCCGAATTTCCAGTAGCGCTCGTGCTTCCAAAAGTATGGATCGTGGATCGAAACCGTACGTGGACGCAGTTTCCCGAACCCGAAGGCTGCGCGTTCTGCGAAGGCCAGCATGCCGATCGAGACCAGCGACATGCCGATGCCGGCCAGCATGAGTGGTGTCAGGCCGTAGACCGGGTAAGCCATCAGGGCCGTGTAACCGACGAACAGCGCGGCGAACGTGAGAGCCCAGACCATCGCGAGGAAGGCCAGTGAGGTGACCGCGTTGTGCCGGTTCTTCTGGCGCAGGCGCATGTTTCGGGTCTCGTCATCCATGCTGGACTTTATTTCCATGTCACGCTCAACGGTGCGCGGGATTTCAAAAGCGGGCGAGCCCAGCAATCCGACATTCTCGCGCACGGGACCATCGACCGGGATCATGACCTTGGTACCAAGCAGGCAGTTTTGGCCCGTTGTCGCATTCGGCGGGAACTGGATGTTATTGCCCAGGTAATTGTGGTCGCCAATCGTTGTCGGCTTGAGACGGAAGGACGATGCGGACATCTCGGTGTTGATCATGGACAGGCCGTCGGAGACCATGGTGCTTGAACCGATGTCGCAGAGAAACGGGTTGTCATGCTTCTGGTTCGTGCCGAAGTTCGAGCCGGTCTGCTCGATCGTGTTCAACTTCCAGCCGATCCACTTGAGGTAGTGAACGATCGCCGAGCTGTCGCCGAAGATGATGTTGAAGAACTTCGAGTTACTTGCCGCTGCCACCGTCAGGTAGATGAAGTGGTGAACGCCGAAGAGGACGTAAGTCTCGCCTTCCTTGAGGAAGCGGTTCAGGAGACGCGGCAGGACTGCGACGCGGACCACACCGAGGACGAGGCCTGCTGCAAACAATGCAGCAGAGATGAGCGCCAGCCTGCCGGCAAGTGAGAGTAGCGTCACGTCCGAAGCCGTTTGTGCACCGCTTGTGCCTGACACGACGGCCAGAACAATCGGGAAAATCTGGAATAACACCAGAAGCCCTAACGGCAATACGAACAACATGGACCAGACAATCTGCATGGCTGTGTACATGCCGCGGCGGAATCCCGTGCAATCCATGGCGGCAACGGTGCAGAAGTTTGTCTCCGTCTTGACGGCGGGCGAACCGTGGTAGCTGGCGCCGACGTCCGCACGCTGTCCCTTCTGGAGCGACGAGGCGTGGCCAAGCTGGGAGCCGTCTTCCATGACGGTGTCACTATCGACGACACTTGCGTGGCCGACGTAGACATCGCTGCCGATCTCTACCGAACCGATGGTAAGCATGTTGGCACGCACACCATACCCCGTGACCACGACATCCCTTTGCAGGAGCGTGTTGTCGCCCACGGTCAACAGGTCGGTTGCAACCGGGATCTGCCGGGCATTGATGACCGTGTTCCGGCCGATCTTCGCACCGAGAAGGCGCAGGTAGATGTTGAACAGCGGACCGCCGCGAAACGCGAACGGAGGCGCACTTTGCACGAGAGTGCGCACGAGCCAGAAGCGAAAATATTTCAAGCTCCAGACCGGGAACGTGTCCGTTGTCCAGCGGCCGATCAGAAGCCACTTGGCCGCAATCGGGATGGCCGTGAACAGGATCGTTGCGCCGACGGCGAAAGCCACAATGCGAGCGTAGGCTTCGAGCGGGTTTGCGAGTGCGGCGTAGGACCACTTGATGCCGTTCACCAGAACCCAGAATCCGAACAGGCCGTAGACGAGCATGAACAATGATTGCAGTGCGCCGCAGACGTAGTAGGCGAGGTTCGTAGGAATGTGGAGCGGCGTGACCTCCGTATCGACGTTCACAGGCGCCTCATGCCTCATGTCTTCGATGTGTGCGGCCAACTGGCGAATGGTCGGATTGAGATAAATATCCATCATGGAAACGGTCGACGAACCATCCGTCTTCCGCACCTTCGAGGAAAACTGAGCCATCAGCATCGAGTGTGCACCAAGATCCTGGAAGAAGTGATCGTCAATCGAAACACGATCGATCTTCATGATACCCGTGAGGAGTTCGGCGAGCAGTTTTTCCTGTTTCGTGTGCGGGGCAACGTGATCGGCAGTGTTCGCGACGGTGCGTTGTCCGCTCGGGGCCGGAAGGGCCTTACGGTCTGCCTTGTTGCTGGTCGTCATCGGGACGACGTCGAGTTCTTCGAAGTAGCCCGGTACCATGTAGGCCGGCACCTGCTTGCGAAGGGTCTCGCGCATCGTCGTCTGGCACACGGCGGCGCCGTCTTTCGAGATGGAGTAATAAGCGACGAGTTCCTTTGCGCCATCGTCGAACGTGTAGGCATCGACAACGGCTTGCGTGATGCCGGGAACCTGCATCAGGATGGACTCGATTTCAGTCAACTCGATCCGGTAGCCGCGGACCTTGACCTGGGTGTCGATGCGGCCGTGAAATTCAATTTCGTCGTCGGCGTTGATGCAGCCGAGATCGCCGGTCCGGTAAATCCGTTTCGACGGGTTGTCGGGAAGATCGAGGAAATCCGGGATGAATTTTTCGGACGTGAGGTCGGGACGGTTGAGATAGCCGTCTGCCAGGCCGATGCCGGCGATACCGATCTCGCCCATGGCGCCGTTGGCAACGATGCCGGCGTCGTTCTCGTCAAGAATGACAATCGTATAAGTCGGCAATGGCACGCCGATGGTGACGGGCTTTTCGGGGTATAGCTCGGTCAGGGTCGCGGTCACGGTTGCTTCGGTCGGACCATAGGCGTTGAGGAGCGTACGCCCTGGCTTGTGCCAGCGCGTCACGAGGTTCTGCGGGCATGCTTCGCCGGACAGGACGAGAATTTTTAGATCAGGAAGATCGACCTCGATGGTGGCGAGCAACGTCGGCACGCAGCACAGAACGCTGATTTTGCGGCTGGAGAGAAAATCTGCGAGGTCGTCGCCAACAAGGCTGCTGCCGGCTTTGCCTGGAACGAGAGCTGCGCCTGCAAGCAATGGAACCCAGAGCTCCTCGACGGAGAAATCGAAGGCGATTGTCATGCCCTGGTAGACGCGATCATCGGCGGTAATGCCGTAGACCTCGGCGGCGACCCGAACAAAGTTGCAGATACTGGCGTGATCGATCGCAACACCCTTGGGATTTCCCGTCGTACCGGAGGTGTAGATGATGTAGCTGAGTTCGTCCTTCGGTTCGGATTTTTCTTCTGCGCTCAACCGGCTGACCGGCAAGGCATCAATGACATCCGTGTCGGCATCGATGAAAATCTGATGAGTGCTGCAGTTCTCGAGTTTTTCGCGAAACACGGACTGCGCGACGAGTACCTTGACGTTCGCGTCCTCCAGAATGAACGCGATGCGGTCGTTCGGGAATCCGCCATCGAGCGGCACGTAGGCTGCGTTGATTTTCAGGACGGCAAGAAGGGCAACGTATGAGTCCGCCGACTTGTCGAACATCAGGCCGATGCGATCACCGGAGCGAATGCCTTCGTTGATCAGATGACGTGCGACCTGATTGGCACGGTTATCGAGATCGCGAAAGCTGAGGGAACCAGCATCCGTGATGACGGCCGTCGTGTCAGCCCCCGGCTCGGCGTGCAGTGCATCGCAACGTGCCTCGAACAGATGATCGAGCCGTTCGCCTGACTGCCAGCGGGGCGAGTTGTCATGTGTGTTGCAGATCAGCATGATTTCAATCCTAACTGCAATTCTCTATCCACACTACGTGTAAGTACGCTGAGGCCTTCGACCAGTTGCTCCTCGGTAATGGTCAACGACATCAGGCATTTAATCACCTCATCGCGTGGGCCGGCGCGTTCAATGATCAGGCCATTCTGGAACGCTGCGGACGTTATGGCTGCGGCCCGTGCCGGATCGGCACATTCGATGCCACGCATCATGCCGCGTCCCTTGATGCCGATGATGTCGGCCGGGAATGCGTCAACCAGAGCCTGAAGCCGTTGCTCAAGGATTTGTGCCCTGGCTTCGATTTCGGATGCAAAATCCGGCGTGCGCCAGAACGTTTCCAGTGCCGCCGTCGCTGTGACAAATGCATGGTTATTGCCGCGGAACGTGCCGTTGTGCTCGCCCGGTGCCCAGACGTCGAGCTCCGGCTTCATGAGAACGATGGAGAACGGCACGCCGTATCCGGACAACGATTTCGACAGCGTGACGATGTCGGGAACGATGCCGGCCGGTTCGAAGCTGAAAAACGTTCCGGTGCGTCCGCAACCGGCCTGGATGTCATCGACAATCAGGAGAATTTCGTGGTCGTCACAGAGTTGGCGGAGACGCTTGAGCCAGACCATGCGTGCGGCGTTGAGACCGCCTTCGCCCTGCACGGTTTCCACGACAATGGCGGCGGGGTGATCGATGCCGCTCGATGGATCGGACAACATCCGGTCGATGACCGCGATAGTATCGACATCTTCGCCGAGGTAACCATCGTACGGCATCTGCGTCGTGCCGGGCAGCTCCACACCGGCGGCCTTGCGGAGAAACTTGTTTCCGGTCAGGGACAGCGAACCAAGCGACACGCCGTGAAATCCGTTCGTGAAGCTTATGACGTTGGAACGGCCGGTAACCTTGCGGGCAATTTTCAGCGCGGCTTCGACGGCGTTGGTTCCCGTCGGACCAGTGAACTGGACGACATAGTCAAGCGCGCGTGGCGTGAGAATGATCTCGTCCAGTGCGGTGAGGAAAGCAGCCTTGGCCTCGGTGTGCATATCGAGGCCGTGGGTGATGCCGTCACGTTCGATGTAGTCGATCAGTGCATCCTTGAAGACCGGGTTGTTGTGGCCGTAGTTCAACGAACCGGCACCGGCGAGGAAATCGAGGTAGCGGTTTCCGTCGGTGTCGAATATCTCGGCACCCTGGGCCTTGTCGAAGGTTTTCGGGAAGGCTCTGGCGTAGGACTGCACACGGGATTCAAGGCGTTCGAAAACATCCGTGCGGGGTGGTGAAAGGGGGGCTGCATTCAACATTTTGGGGGCTCCTGTTCGGGGGGCTGGAGTTATCGGGTGTTGCTGGTTGCGGTTACGAATCGGGGTTGCACGACGATGGTCGTTGCCGGGGCAAAGTCGCGACGGATGAATTTTTGTGCGGACTTGAGATCGCGGAAGGTTCCGCCCCGCAGATCGTGTCCATCACGGACGATCCAGTGTTCCGGGGAGACCTGACGCAGAAACACGACCGGGCGCGCGGGCACGGGCTGTTCGCCGTACGGGCGGCTTCCGGCAAACGGTCGCGCAACGGTTGATCTGGTAACGGCGTCATTCACGGTGTCAGCTCCTGGTTTGTTCAGATCGGCCGCGTCGTGCGCCCCATCGAGCGATGAGGGTTGCCGTTCGCGGCGATATGCCTGTTCACTGGAGAGGACAGACCGGAATCCGCTCATTCCGCAGAGGGGCCCGGATGCCACCATGCGAATTAGTCGCCGGGTGCGCGTAAGCGGTTCAATTCAAAGCGAAAAACTGACCGGCCCGCCATCGGAAAACACCGTCGTGGAAAGGGAAAATGCGTGACGTGGCGCACAGATTTCTCGGGGTGTGCCAGACTGGCGAAAGGCGCGCTGAAAAACGGCACATTTGAAAACGGGGGGGCATGCGCCGCCAAAACGGGCGTCTGTTGGAGCGAGTTACAGCCCGTCGTTTCGATCAGCTCCAGGCGAACTTCGGTTGGTCGAAGTGGGCGACGCGGGTGTCGTTGCCGCGAAGCGCAACTTCGCGGAACTGATAGATGATGGAGGCCGTTGGGGAATACATCCTGTGCCCTAGGGTCGGAAATTCCGAACACAACACCGGGCGATCTTCATCGACCCCCGATTCGAAGACGGGGATCGCGCTGCTATCGAGTTCAGTAAACGGGATGTGGAACACGGTTTCGACTTCGTCGGGCGACGGCGTCAGGCTGCAATCCGCACCCGCCCAGAATACGATCGGCGTGATGCGGAAGCCGGAGCGGGTCGGGTAGTCATCGAGGCGGCCCAGGACATGGGATGTGTCGAAGGAAAGCCCCAGTTCCTCGTCCAGTTCCCGCAAGGCCGCGTCGGTGGATGTCTCGCCGGGGTCGAGCTTGCCGCCGGGAAGTGCGTATTGGCCGGAGTGCTGTTTGAGGCGCGCCGTGCGGAGCGTCAGGAGGATGGCCGGGTCAGTGTCCGCATCAGCGGTTCCGGCCACCACGATGGCGACGGCAGCGTGACGCAGGTCAGGCGTGGAGATCTCCAGGGATGAAAAGTTCTCCAGATTGGCCTGCAAACGTGAACGGAGGGCGGGATCGAGACGGATATCGGCCATGTACGGTGCAGTCCCTGCCAATCGCTCTTCAACCAACGGCCTGCTGCGTGCCGGCTTGGGGCAGAAGCAGGTCTGTTTCAAACACCGACATCATCACGCTGCGCAGAAAGGTGTTCCGGGCGGACTCGCTGTTGCGGCGGTGCCATATCATTCCGAACCTGAGTTTTTGCGTCGTGAACGGCAGGGCGCAATAGGAGAGATTTCTGAACACGGACGCATGCAGAAGGGTGGGTAATGTGACAACCAGATCTGTCCCCTCGACGAGCTTGCTAAGCACCCACACGTTTGGCGTACTCAGCGCCACGGTCCTGGACAACGATCGCGCGTCCAGAACCTGATCAATTGTGCTGCGCCGATCGCCACCGAAATGAAGGGTGGCATGGCGGGCGGCACAATAGTCCTCGATCGAGTTGACCGGGCCGCGTACGTTCGGATCAAAGAAGCAGACCTGATCGTCCCCATAGAATTCATGGAAGTCCAGGGAACTCGACCGCTTCTGCGCTCGCGCTGAAATCACGAGTTCAACCTTGCCGGTTTCGAGTAGCGGCGCAACATTGTCTCGGGATCCAAGTTCCAGAAACGATATCGGCGTATCCGGCGCCCGCTCCGCCATCTTGTCCCGAAACGCCCTGAAGATCGGCAGAAGCTCCGAGATCGTCGATGAAATCACAACCGGGCGGAGGTCGGTGAGCGGTTGATAATGATCGCTTGTGACCAG
>JAVJHY012203193.1:0-24665 GCA_035593235.1 Phascolosoma agassizii
TCGACGGATGATGTGAATCCGCATTTACAGCTGCAATTCTTCGCCTCAGACGATCACAATATTTATGCCAGGGCTGCGAAAGGCTTCAGATCTCCGGTTGTTAATGCTCTAGCCGACAATGCGCTTTGCGCTCCCGAGTTAGCAGCACTTGGAACCCTGTCGCAGAATTTGACCGAACCGGACACAGTTTGGAATTATGAAATTGGCAGCAAATCAACTCTGGCTAACGGTAGGGTTCAATTGAACGTCGCTGCGTACTATGCAGACTGGCAGGACATTCAGGTGCCGATACAACTGGAATGTGGGTTTTTTCTGTCGGCAAACGCCGGCGACGCGGAGAGTAAGGGCGCGGAACTTGAGTTGTCAGCAGTCATAACTGACGGCCTGCAAGTTAATTTTTCTGTATCTTTCACAGATGCGGAATTCAAGGAAACGATCAGTAACTCTCTGGGACTCGCGATAATTACCGCTGGCCAGCGCACGCCTGGAACACCAGAATGGAACGTTTCTGCAGGCTTCGAATATGGGCACCAACTGACTGATTCACTTAGCGGATCTGTAAGTTTCGATTTCAATCACATAAGTGACTATCCCGGTCTCGTAGAAGTAGCGACACCGGGTGAAGCAATCGCGAACGTTGGGGACTACTCGACTGTCAATGGCCGTTATGCTCTAACACTGAATGAGTCGACCGATTTTGAGCTTTTTGCTAAGAACTTGTTCGACGAACGTGGCGTGACCGCAGAAACGAGCCCAACAAATCTATTCGGTTTTCAGCGCTACTTGATTCGACCGCGGACTGTCGGCGTGCAAGTTCGGCATCGCTTCTGATTGAGGTTGGCAGGTATTTTGTAGGCGCTTTCTATTTGTCTTTGCGCATCACGTTGGGCGGTACGCCAAAGTAACGCTTAAATGCTGTCGTAAAATTTCCGGCGTACTCGTAGCCAACGTCTAATGCGATCTGTGTAATGCTCATTTCGGTTTCAAGTAGCAAGGTCCGTGCCCGCGCCATTCTTACTGACAAGAGATAATCATAGACGGTCAAACCGAAGATGTACTTGAAGCCGCGGGTCAGTTTCAGTTTGTTGACTCCGACTTTTCGCGCGAGCTGAATGATGGTCGGTGCGTCGGCGTATTGAGCATCGAGAATAGACCTTGCATCGTGCAGGTTCGCTAGATCTTGTTTGGACAATCGAACCGCAGTGGATTTACCATCTTCTGACGTTTTTAGTGCTTGCAGAAATAGACAGATTAGTTCGTTGGTCTTGGCCTCAACAAATAGGGCTCTCAGCTCGCCTTCAACATTCATTGATACCAGCGCTTCGGTCGCTTGATGAATTTCTGCATTCATCGCAAAATCGACGTGGAAAAAATCGGGAGTGTCGTTATTAAGAAGAAATGCCATCGAGTCGGGTATTGCTGAACACGGCATTTTGTTGGCATCAAGGAAATCGGCGATCCGACAAAAAACAGTTACAGACTTTTCTCGATTGCCAGCGAAGTAAACTTCTTTCTTGATGACATCGCGTGGTTGGAATAGCGCGGCGGCCGTGAGCTTGTGAACTTCAAAGTCATCATGATCGGTCAGTGAATATGACGCACTGCCACGTAAGCGAAAGTGGAGCTTTAGCTGATCGGATCCTGTCGCAGTGTCTTCCCAGTTTTGCAAATTCTTAAAGTTGCAGATGGCGACCGATAGATAGTCCTTCAACGGCACAAAATCAGCAAAGCCCTCTGCAACCGTGGGTTTCGCTACAAGACGGGTTGCGTCAGGGAGACCTGGAGGCGGTTCGCTGGCAGCGTCAAATGTTTGAAATTCCGGGTACTGGTCCATGGCGACTGACTAATTTGAGACGATGTAGACAATTGCTGATATCAAAGAAATTGGCAACCATTGGCATAAATGCGGTCGCGCAGCACATCGTATAGTGACTGTTCGGAAAAATGTGTCACGTGCAAGCTCCATGGGTTTCTTGTTATGTCGGTAGAGTGGGACTATATCATTGTGGGTGGCGGCACTGCCGGATGCGTTCTCGCGAACCGTCTTAGCGCGAGTGGCCGTCATAGGGTATTGCTGCTTGATGCCGGTATTCCAGACAGATCACCCTATATCCACGTTCCAGCCGGCATCGCGAAAGCGGCCAGTGACGAGCGTCTCAACTGGAATTACCAGGCCGAGCCGGATGTTACGCGTGGCGGTGCGGTTGAGTTTTGGCCTGCCGGCAAGGCGCTCGGTGGCAGCTCTTCGATCAACGGCATGATCCATGTCCGCGGCAATCCGCGAGATTTTGACGATTGGGCGGCATCGGGTGCCGATGGTTGGGACTATCAATCAGTGCTTCCCTATTTCAAACGCGCTGAATGCTTCGAAGGTGGTGCTGACGACTATCGGGGCGATGACGGACCACATCCGGTTTCGCATCTGCGCGTCGATCATCCACTGACTGATGGGTTTATTGAGGCTGCACAGCAGGCCGGTCATGTTTTAAATCTGGATTACAACGGTGAGCGGCAATCTGGTGTGAGCAGAATGCAAGTGAACCAGCGTCGCGGATGGCGACATAGCACCGCAAAGGCTTATCTAAAGCCTGCTCGTCGACGGTCGAACCTGGACGTTATTACTGAAGCACATGTTGAGCGGATACTGACCAGTGCTCATCGCGCGGTCGGCGTGCAATACAGTCAGGGTGGTGAAAGTCATACAGTCCGTTGCAATGTTGAGACGATACTTTGTGCCGGCGCGATAGCATCTCCAAAACTTTTGATGTTGTCAGGAATCGGCCCAACGGATGTGCTCGAACGCTATGGCATCCCAGTTATTGCGGCGAAACCTCGTGTTGGGGAGAACCTGCAAGAACATCCCGTAGCGCCCATGGCATGGCACGTCTCCCAGCCCACATTGAACACCGAACTTAACCTTGCCGGAATGATCAAGCATGGCCTGAACTGGCTATTCTATCGCCGCGGCGCGATTACGACGCCTGCCGGCCACGCACAGATCTTTTTTAAGACCGTCGCTGCGATGGACCGACCCAACATACAGGCGATATTCACCCCACTTTGCTACGGAACGTCTGAGGGCGAATCGCAGGCGGATTGGGGTCTCTACGACAAAGCTGCCGTAATGGTCGGAGTTTGCCTAATGAATACCCGAGTTCGCGGACGAATTACTCTGGGTGCCGCGAATCCCGCCGTAGCGCCTGTGATTTCACATCAGCTGTTGTCAGACGCGGTCGATATTAGAGCGCTGACCGCAGGATGTGAGGAAGTTCGACGAGTGTTTAAGGAGGCTGGTCTGGCCCCGTATGTTACAGACGAATTTATGCCGGGATCCAGCGTGACAACGGATGAACATTTCGAAGAGTATCTGATGCAAAACATTGCCATGGGTTATCACGCAGTCGGAACATGCGCGATGGGCTCTGATACCGATTCGGTTGTCGATGCTCGTCTCCGCGTTAATGGGATTTCGGGATTGCGGGTGGTCGACGCCTCCGTGATGCCTACACTCACCACGGGAAATACCAATGCGCCGGTTGTCATGATTGCGGAAAAGGCTGCCGATATGATTCTTTCGGACTCTGTTAAAGCAAGCGAGGGTGCCAGTGCGACAGCCTAATGGTGATCAGTTGAACCTCGACTCGCATCCGAAACGTGCGGTTCCGTTAATCAATGGCGAGTCAAGAGAACCCATTTCCGACAACTGGTTCGAAGGAAGCAATTACGCGGACCGCGATTCACGAATTCGTTATGCGAATTGCGGGCCGGAAGATGTCAACGAGGCTGTGAGAAATGCAGATCAGGCATTCTCCGACGGTCGCTGGGCCAATCAATCGCCTCTGATGCGCAAGTCCATACTGCTGGAATTTGCCGATCAGGTTGAAGCGGCCGCGGAAATTCTGGGGACATTGGACAGCATAGAAATGGGTCGCCCGATTACCCAGGCTATAAATGATGCACGTTTTCTGACCGCAGGAATTTTGCGCTATCACGCCGAGGCGATTGATAAGGTATACGGCACAGTTGCGCCATCCTGTAGTGATAGCCATGTGCTGCAAACGTGGTCTCCCTGTGGCGTGGTTGCGGCTATTACGCCCTGGAACTTCCCATCCGTTAATGCGATGTGCAAAATTGCGCCCGCGCTGGCGGCCGGGAATAGTTGTGTACTTAAGCCGTCTGAGATAGCGAGTCTTTCCGCATTGAAGCTGGCCGAGATTGGATTACAAGCAGGGCTTCCGGCAGGAATACTCAATGTTGTTACTGGCAACGGCGACGTTGGACGTCTGTTAGCCGAACATCCCGATGTTGCCATGATCGCGTTCACGGGCTCGACAGCCACTGGCCGCTCAATCATGGCATCGGCGAGCACGAGCGGAATAAAACGATTACTACTTGAGTGCGGCGGCAAGTCACCACAGATCGTCTTTGAGGATGTGCAGGACTTTGACCTCGAACAGTTAGCCGCTGCGTTAGTCGCCGAGGTCATGTGGAATGCTGGGCAGGTTTGTGTCGCGAAATCTCGATTGTTGGTACAGAAAAACCTGTTGGACAGCTTGAAGCCACACCTTATTGCAGCGATCAGTGCGTATCGACCTGAAGATCCAATGCTCCCCGACACGACGTTCGGGCCGCTTGGCAGCGCTGCTCAATTCGACCGGGTCAACGCGCTTGTCGCCGATGCTGTTTCGAATGGCGCTGAGTCAGTTACGGCAGCTGACGTGAGCGTGCCAAAGAACGGAAATTTCGTGCTGCCGACCTTGCTGTTTGACGCAACAGCAGACACCAGGGCGGTGCGCGAAGAAATTTTCGGGCCCGTGATGACAGTTCAACCGTTCGAGACGGTTGAAGAGGCAATTGCGATGTCGAACGACACCGATACAGGTCTGGCAGCAACTGTGTGGACAGCCGATCTTCGCATCGCTCACCAGATGGGGCGCGATGTTCGAGCAGGTGATGTCTCGATTAGAGGGTCCCTGGCCGAAGTTGAGGGTTCTGGATTTGCTGGCATCGGAGAGCCGATGAAAGCATCAGGATTCGGCGTAGAAACCGGGACGGCTGGGTTGCAGTCATACGCGATCAGGAAGTCTATCAGTTTCGCATTCGGATAAATCATGACTCATCCGATTCACCATTTCTCGGAAACCTACAAAGACGCTCGAACAGCATTTCTTGAAGCAGCAAGTGCCGCGGGTGCGGCACTTACCGAGTACCGGCATGAATTGCTCGGACCGGAAGGCGAAACCCTAGCTGTCGATGTGTGCCGGTTGGGCCGCAGTGATGCCAGCAAATTGCTGGTCGTATTGTCAGGAACTCACGGTCTGGAGGGCTACGCTGGCTCTGGCTGCCAGCTAGGTTTTCTCAGGAGCCGCGACGAACTACGCCTCCCTGAAGACACCTCAATTGTATTGGTTCATGCGATGAATCCCTGGGGTATGGCGTACCTGCGTCGCTGTACTGAGGACAATGTGGACCTAAATCGCAATTTCATGAACTGGTCTGATGCGCTTCCCGAGAACGCCGCCTATGGCGAAATTCATGAAGCTCTGTGTCCACCAGCATTAAATGGTCCGCGGAGAGAAGCCGCTGATACAACTTTGAAGCAGTATGCAGAGCAACGAGGGGAACATGTATACGACCTCGCAGTCTATTCGGGTCAATACACTCATCCGGATGGCTTGATGTATGGCGGGCAACAGTCTTGTTGGTCGAGAGAAAGGGCTGAACAGATTCTCGCCGATGTAACGGGTGGCGTTGAAGATGTTTGTCTCATCGACCTGCATACCGCACTCGGACCATTTCACTACGGAACGCCAATAAGCTTTCACGAGACAGGCAGTGCTGCGTTGGCGCGTGCTAGAAGTTGGTTTGGCGATTCGCTGCTTGCGCCGCTAGACGTGCCAAGTGGTGACGACGAAGATGGGATCGCACGAATATCGGGGACCTTAATACAATATGCACAAACCTTGGTCAGCGGAAAATTGACTGCAATTGCGCTTGAGTTCGGTACCTACGCCGAAGAACGTGTGCTCCCCACTTTTCGTGATGAGCACTGCCTTTGGCAACATGGTGAGGATGATGACGAAGTGGCCTCACGAATCAAAGAGAAACTACTTTGGTATTTTTATCCGCGTAGTGAGGACTGGATCGAGATGGTCTGGTTCCAATTTGATCAGGTCATGCGCCAGGCACTTGACGGACTATCGTCAGGTCGTTCTTGAGACGGTTCGGTCATGATCTTTCCTACACTCTTTTCTCCAATCAATATCGGCAACACGAAAGTAAAGAACCGCATATTGTCGACCGGGCACGATACGACGCTGCCAACGGATGGCACGGTAAATGACGCACTCATCGAGTATCACAAGGCGAGGGCAAAGGGCGGTGTTGGCCTCATCATTTCGCAAGTAACCGGAGTCCATGAATCAGCGCGGTACTCCTCGCACGTACTTATGGCGACAGATGAAAGTTGTGTTCCGGGTTTTCGTCGACTTGCATCCGCCGTGCAACAGCACGATTGCAAGTTATTCGTGCAACTCTTCCATCCAGGCCGGGAGATCATGGAGTCCGCCGATGGCTCGATACCGGTCGCTTACTCGTCTTCGAGCTCGCCGAGCGACCGTTTTCACATTGTTCCTCGCGAAATGCCCACAGACATAATCGCTGAAGTGGTGGACGGCTACAGAAACGCGGCAGAGTTAATGAAACAAGCGGGCGTTAATGGTGTTGAAATCGTTGCGAGTCACGGCTATTTGTTGTCTCAGTTTCTGAATCCGAGAATTAATCGACGAACTGACGAATATGGCGGATGTTTCGAAAACCGACTCCGGATGCTTCTTGAAGTTGTTAATGCAGTTCGTGCGGCGGTTGGCGATGATTTTGTTGTGGGGCTACGTATCTCTGGCGATGAGAAGGACCATGATGGACTAACGGAAGAGCGCTCCCTGCAATGTATCGAAGCGCTGCACACTCGAATCGATTACGTCAGCGTTGTTGCAGGAACTTCGGCTTCTTTGGCTGGTGCGATTCACATCGTCCCGCCGATGCAGATTGAGAACGCCTATGTTGCCCCATTCGCGGCAAGGGTAAAAAAACGAGTGTCAATCCCTGTCATCGTGACAGGTCGAATTAATCAACCACACGAAGCGGAGACCGTTCTGAGCTCGGCCCAGGCCGACTTGTGTGGCATGACGCGTGCACTCATTTGCGACCCAGAAATGCCGACCAAAGCGAAGAATAAACGTAGCGATGATATTCGGGCGTGCATCGCTTGCAATCAAGCTTGTATCGGTCACTTCCACAGGGGTTACCCGATTTCGTGCATCCAGCACCCTGAAACCGGTCGGGAGCTCACCTATGGCAAATATGAGATAGCCACGCAGAAGAAGAACGTGATTGTTGTCGGGGGAGGTCCCGGCGGTATGAAAGCAGCAATTACTGCTGCTAAGCGCGGCCACAGCGTCACCCTATACGAGGCTGGACCACAGCTGGGCGGCCAGGCTCAACTCGCCCAGCTTTTGCCGGGCCGCGCAGAATTTGGCGGCATCATTACGAACTTCACGCGTGAACTCGCGCTTGCCGGTGTCGTTGTAAGAGTAAACACGCAAGTTGATGTAGATTTGATCGAGACCGCTGACCCAGACGCCGTTGTTGTCGCGACCGGTGCGAAGCCGAGGACACCGCTAGACCTTGAAATAGATGAGCAAGCACACGTATTGGACGCATGGCAGGTGCTGCAGAATAGCAGCGCTGTGGGGCAGTCGGTCGTTATCGCCGATTGGCGCTGTGACTGGGTAGGGATCGGTTTGGCGGAATTACTTGCAACAGCTGGCCGACATGTTCGACTCGCCGTTAATGGCCTGCATGCCGGAGAACTACTTCCATTCTATACGCGTGATATTGCAGTGGCGCGTCTGCATTCATTGGGCGTTGAAATCATTCCGTATATGCGTCTCTATGGCTGCGACGCAGATGAAGCCTATTTTTTGCATGCGGCAAGTGGTGAACCCGTGATAATGGAGAACGTTAACTCGCTCATACTCGCGCATGGGCATGAGCCCGAATCCCATTTATTCGATACTTTGCGCGAAAGGGGTATCGCTGCAACCGCAGTCGGCGATTGTCTCGGCGCTCGCAGCGCGGAAGAAGCTGTACTTGAGGGTTTGCAAGCGGGTTGGTCGCTTTAGGCAGTTATTTCCAAGATAAAGCCATTTTCAGAACCTCAACTATCAATCGAATAATCATCTCGAGTGGATAGCGCGTACTAATAAAAGTTGGAAACTTGCTCTACAAGGTCTTGGATATGCCGCTAGTCGAACCGCTGTCTCCCGATACAGATGAAGATGTTAGGAAACTCTCAGAGTTCTTCCAAGGGCCGCTTGGGTTTACACCCAACAGTATTCTTACAATGCAGCGACGCCCAGAGATTGCCAAGGCATTTATTGCCTTGAACGTCGCAGTAACGGAAACCGTTCATATCGACAGTCAGCTCAAGCGACTGGTTGGTTTGGTTGCAAGCGTGGCGTCGGGTTGCCGGTATTGTCAGGCTCACTTGGCGCTGGGGTCGAATCGATTTGGCGCCGACGAGGAAAAGCTCGAGGCGGTATGGGAATACAAGACGAGTCCATTGTTTTCCGATGCGGAACGAGCCGCACTGGATTTCGCACTGGCGGCCGCAAGCATTCCAAACGCAGTCGATGAAGCTATATCAACTGAGTTGAAGAAATATTATTCGGACGACGCAATAGTCGAATTGCTCGCAGAGGTCAGCTTGATGGGATTCCTCAATCGCTGGAATGACAGCATGGGAACTCAACTGGAAGAGGCGCCAAAAGAACTTGGTGAGAATGTCTTGTCTTCCGGCGGTTGGGAAGTCGGAAAACACTCATAAAATTGGAGTCCGAAATTGTCGCAGTCTTGTTGTCCAGTACATCTCGTCGGTAGTGTTCCGTTGTCGGACGCCGCATCGGTTTTCGAAGCGGTTGGCCAGATTCTAGAAGGGCGCATAAGTCGGATACCTGACGGGGAAACCGGCGCCCGAAGTAACTGGATCGCATGGCAGTTGCCATTGCTCAAGTTGAACCCAGTTCTCGAACCGGACCGCGCCAAGGAGAAGCCAACACACGATAAGACCTCTGATGGTTCCGCGGTTGACGATTCCGGGTTTCGCTTTCTTAGAGTAAAGGCGGGCGTCGATCAATCGGAGATGGATTTTCAAACTGAATATGCAAAGGAAGCCATTGCATCTTTTGAGACATTCTCCGACCTACAGACGAGCGGCAAGATTCCAGGCGGCGTCCGTTTTCAGGTTAGTCTTCCGACCCCATATGCGATCGCCAGCTTATACATTTCACCTGAGTCCTGGCCGCAATTTCTACCTGCTTATGAACGAGCAATTAAACGAGATTTGGCGCAGATCACTGCAGAAATTTCGCACGAGAAGTTGGCCATTCAATGGGACGTCTGTATGGAGGTCATGGCGTGGGAGGGGCAGATGCAGTCCCCGGAACCGGACCTTGCGGGATATACATTCCGCAGTATCGCCGCGCTTTGCGACGCGGTACCCACTGAAGTAGAAGTCGGCCTGCATCTTTGCTATGGGGATCCAGGACACAAGCACATAGTTGAGCCGAAAAACTCAGAAATACTGGTGGCATTGGCGAACGGAATTTCCGCCAGTACAAGTCGTGCGCTGAACTGGATTCACATGCCGGTGCCCAGAGAGCGTGTAGACGTCGAATATTACGCCGCGCTTGGCAATCTCAAACTCGACAGCGGGTGCACTCTTTTTCTTGGGCTCGTACATTTCACTGATTCAGACGATGGTGCATTTGCGCGTATTGCATCTGCGCGGAAGGTGGTCGCCGATTTTGGTATCGCTACCGAATGCGGCTTTGGCCGTCGGCCAGTAGACACCGTCGTTCCCTTGTTGGAGCTGCACAAGCGCTGTTCGAAAATGATTGAGACTGACGCGCAGGACGCGCGCTGATGCACATCATGATTGTTGGTGGCGGTATTGGTGGATTGACCATGGCGCTCAGTCTGCACAAGATCGGAATTAAGGCGACGGTGTTTGAGTCGAGCGACAATATTCGAGAGCTCGGTGTCGGAATCAATGTGCTACCACATGCGATGAAAATCCTACGCGAGCTAGACTTAGAGGAACGTATGCTGGATAGCGGTGTCGAGCTTGAGCGCTATATGTGGTTTAACCGCCATGGCCAGGAGATTTGGTCCGATCTGCGCGGTCGAAAAGCAGGCTACGAATGGCCGCAAATCTCGATGCACAGGGGCCGTTTCCAGGGGCTGCTCGCAGATGCTGTGCGTGAGCGGATTGGTCCAGACGCAATAAGATGCAATCACCATCTTGTCGACTTCACGCAGCAATCCGGTCAAGTTACGGCTAACTTCGCCGACAAGCGTAGCAACCAGCTGGTCGGATCCTTCGAAGCAGATGGCCTCATCGGTGCGGATGGAATTCATTCGAGCATCCGCTCCTGTTTTTATCCTGACGAAGGTCCGGCTCGATGGAGCGGGAATATGCTGTGGCGAATGACCGTCGAGATCGACCCTGTGTTGGGTGGGCAGACAATGATCGCTGTCGGAAACTCGGAAACCAAGGTCGTTGGCTACGAGATTTCTGCAGAGGCGAAACGACGCGGCAAATCACTATTCAACTGGATAGCCGAGGTGAAACTTGCTGAGTCTGGTGCTGCCGTACCTAGGCGAGAAGACTGGAATCAGACCAGTGCGGTCGATGAGTTCTTATCGCATTTTTCCGATTGGGAATTTGACTGGCTCAGCATTCCCGAGCTTGCTAAAAAGACGGAGCGTGTTTGGTCGTTTCCGATGGTCGACCGTGATCCAGTGGATAGCTGGACCGAAGGTGCAGTTACTCTTCTTGGAGATGCCGCACACGCAATGTGGCCGATAGGGTCGAACGGCGCGTCACAGGCCATTCTGGATTGTCAATGTATGGCGGACCAACTATCCACAGCGAGCAGCGTTGCTGATGCGTTCACGATTTATGAAGATGACAGACGTCCGGCTACCGCGGCCATTGTATTAGCGAATCGAGGCAATGCCCACGATGAAATACTCGAAATAGCTGAACGGCGAGCACCAGACGGCTTTAAAAGTATCGATGAATTCTCGAGCACGGAAGAATTGGGGTCGATCGTCAACGGCTACAAACAAACTGCACTTTTTGACAAGCAGCGACTGCAGACCTAAGTATGTTGTTTTTTGCTTACATGAAAGATTTCCCAGAGCGGGTTGAATTGCGTGGATCGGTTCGAGTCGCACATCAAAAATACATGGGGCTCCACGAAAAACACATCCTTCTCGGCGGTCCGAGCAGCGAGAGTCTTGATTCAGACCCGAACGGCACGGTCTTGCTATTGGACCTCCCCGATCATGAGTCGGTCATCAGGTTTCTGAATGATGATCCTTACTATAAGGCTGGATTGTTTTCAGATAGAACGATTACGGTTTGGCACCCCGTGCGAGTATCGTTGGACGCGTTGTCGAATTTAGCAAGATTAGATGAGAGTTTAGTGCAATGAAGTCATATGAACAGACAGTAAAAGAGTATATGCGTGCTTTGGACTCGAGCGATTTGAACAAAATTCTCGCGAACTTCGCGTCGAACGCGATGGTGCGTTCACCATTCCTCGGAAAGATGTCGGCAAAAGAGTTTTTTCCAAAGGTGCTGGAATCTTCAATTGATTCTGATATCACCGTTTTCGACATTCTGACGAGTGCGGAAGGGTCGCAACGTGCAGTTGGATATTTCAATTACGACTGGACCTTAAAAGACGGTAACAAAGTGACGTTTGATTGTGCGGATGTCTTTGAGTTTAATGCCGATGGCCGAATAGCAGAAATGATTATCCTTTACGACACGTATCCAATTCGGGAACAGGTCGGTGACAAGTTTCAATGACAATTCTGAACCGCCTGCCGTCAATAGCAGAGATTAATTACTATGAAGAGTGCGGCGTTGCGCTTCTGCCGGGAATAGTGTCTGACGACTGCGTGACACAGATTCGAAACGCTATTGAGGGGGATTTGGCAAATGCTTCCTGGAGTGCAGACCGACTTTTTTGTGACGGTATGATGATGTGGAAAAGAAATTCCATTTTCAGAGAGTATTGTCTGGATTCGGAATTGCCAGAGGCAGCCGCTGCTCTGATGAATGCTAACAAGGTCAATCTCTTATATGATCAATATCTCGTCAAAGAGCCCGGTGGGACTGCAACGGTTGGGAAAACCAAATGGCATCATGACCAGCCGTATTGGCCGATTCGAGGTGATCAAATAGTGACTCTTTGGCTGGCCCTCGATGATATCGATGACTCAACCGGCCGAGTCGAGTTTGTCGCGGGAACGCACAAGTCTCGTGACTTGTATCAACCGGAAGGGTTGACCGAATCAGACTACGAGTATTCGAAGAATCCGGACTATGGACCGATTCCAGATATCGATGCTCACCGCGATACTTACGACATCGAATCCTGGGATATGTCGCCAGGCGACATCGTGGCATTTCATGGCCGTACGATCCATGGCGCAAAAGGAAATCAAAACCCAACACGGCGGAGGCGGGCGCTTGCGATTCGGTATGTAGGTGAGGATGTTACCTATTACGATGGTCCGGGCAGCTATGAGGGCCTCAGGTCCTCCGGTCTGAATAGTGGCGAGCCACTCGACGGTGATCAGTTTCCCGTTGTTTGGCGTGCCGAAAGCGAAATGTGAAACCAAAACTGTGGGATAAATCGCGTCTCCGGACTCTCGCATTGGTCAACTAATCGGCAAAAGTTGGGCGTTAACTTTTGGCCCAAAGTTGGGGTAGGGGAGATTGCAGCGCCCGACAAGTCGGACTGATTCATGGCATCGAGGCGTATACGTGGTTCATGCGCGAGGTCGAGCGGAATTGGCGCGGCAGGACGCCGTCGCTAGAGGACCTCTAGCCAACAAGCTGGGCGTGTCCCAACAACAGGCCTAGTTCTAGAATTTGCTTCCAAGTGTAGTTCCTCATTAAACCGAAGACCGGTAGTCACTCGTAAGGCCTTAATTCATAGCACAGTGATCGCTAAACAGGAGTGAAACCAGGACCAACCAGCAACCAGCAACCATGAAAGTAGAAACCTGACGTCAAACGGCAAAGAAACCATAGACTTTGCTGTTTTGATCCGCAAAAACTCGAGACCTCGTCCTTCCTGCCATGGCGTGTTTCTCAACCATGTGTTCGATACCGAGTTCGATCTCGAGCCAAGAGCAACGCTCATCGCGAACTGGCGAATGCTACTGCCTTTTGCCGTGATGGCCTATGAGGATCCTGAAGACGCGTTGGCAACCCAAACATTGAATCGTGCCAGCCTCAGGGTTACGATGGGCCAAGTGTCTCTCCTACTCAAACACCCGCCTTGAAGACCGGGGACACTTGCCCGATAATCGGACCATGAAACAACTGCTCTATCCTGTTCCCCCGATGTAAAAAAACTTTTGGTCATGAAAGAAGTTCTGGCCGATTCGGCAAGAGGACAAACCCGAAATCCCCTAAGAACCGTGATTCGAATTCCGGAGTCAAGATTGTGACGGTGCTCCGTGAAAACCTGGGTCAAGCTATGAGAAAAAAGTCGGAGTGATCGAGACCGTTCCCGAGCTGATAAACCTAGAGCGTATCCAGGCCGCCCAGGATCGCATTAAGGGTTCGGCCATGCGTACCCCCTTGGTGCCTTTGAATGTTGCAGGCTACCGGGACTCGGTTTTTCTGAAACTGGAAAACCTCCAGCCCATAGGATCTTTCAAAATTCGCGGGGCTGCCAACGCCTTGGCCCTGGCCGATCCAGAACAGCTCAAAAGGGGCATAAGTACCGCCAGTGCGGGAAACATGGCCCAAGGGGTGGCCTTTGAAGCGAAGCGCCGAGGTGTTTCCTGCACCGTGTACGTGCCTGAGTCGGCTCCAAAGACCAAATGCGCCGCTGCCCAGGACCTGGGAGCTACCATAATCCGAATCCCGTTTGAAGATTGGTGGGATATGGTTCAAAACGGCCCCGGTGCCGAGCATGCATATTTCTTTGTCCATCCGGTGGCCGACCCCGCCGTGATTGCTGGAAACGCCGTCATTGCACTGGAAATACTGGAGGACCTACCAGAAGTGGAAACGGTTCTGATCCCTTTTGGGGGCGGGGGCTTAAGCGGAGGAATTGGCTCGGCCTTTAATCAGATTAAATCCACAGTTCAATGTTACGGCGTGGAGGTGGAAACCGCAGCCCCCCTGGATGCTTCTTGGAAAAGCGGATCACCTCAAAACATTGACCGAATTCCCACTTTTGTGGACGGCATAGGCGGCGCGGGGATCCTGCCTCCGATGTGGCCACTTTTGAAAAACGTTTTGTCCGGAGCGAAAGTAACGACAATTCAGGAAATTGCCAATACCGTCAAGCTCCTCATTGAAAAAAATCGCATCCTTGCCGAGGGAGCCGGAGCGGCTTCGGTTGCCTGTGCGCTTAAAGAAAAAGAAGCATTGGGAAAAACTGTGTGCGTGATTTCCGGGGGGAACATCGATCTGGACAAAGTGGAACATATATTAAGAGACGAGGTCCCTCAATAAAGCTCCGAGCCTTCCGATTTCGAAATTAAGACCCTCTCCCTATTCGCCCACATATCGGTGTCCTCGCTCCGACGGTAATTATTCTGGGTCATAAGCAATTGCGTCGATTTCGATGAGGGCTCCCGGCACCATCAGCGTGCTGCCCACAGTCGCACGTGCTGGCGGACTCTCCTGAAAGAAGGTCGCATAGATGCGATTGAACTCGGGGAAGTCTTTAGGATCAGTCAACCACACCATGGTTTTTACTATATGTTGTAAGTCACACCCGACGCCTTTTAAGGCGCCTTCAATATGCTCGATGACTATTCTAGTTTGTTCGGCAATTCCGTCGCCAGTGATAGTCATATTCTCATCGAAGGGCAGTTGCCCAGAGACAAAAATATAGTCACCGGCGCGGTTGGCAGGGGTGAAGTGGGGTTTTAGTTCGGTCATATTCTGGTTGGTCGCCGTCTCTGTCATTAGTTGCACCTCATCAACCGTGCAGCTTTCTCAGCCGCTGCAGCGACACGGTTGAGTACTTCCGGAGCCCATTGTACTGCTGCGACTACCGATTCAGACACGACATCTCTCCAGGTGTTTTTATCGTAGGCCGTTGAATAGTACAGTCTGCGCTGCGTGGGTTTATGCGGTCTTAAGTATCTATTATTCGACCTAAGCGGTGGCCGTTAGCGTGCAGAAATCAGCGATGTCAATATTTGCGCCACAGGTAATCACTCCTACACGCTGTCCGGTCAGTCGATTCTTGAGTGGTCCACACAGAGCTGCTGTAGCGGCTGCCCCCGCGGGTTCTACTGCAAGTTTTAGATCATAAAATATCGTTCGCATAGCCTGGCGCAACTGTTCATCTGTGGCCAGTACGATGTCATCGAGCAGTTCGCGGCAAATAGAGTATGTGTAAGGTGTCGCCATGGGTGGGGCCAGGCTGTCGGCGATAGTTTTGACATTCTTTTTTACCGCCGGAGAACCCTGGGCAAAGCTGAGCGACATGGTATCGGCCCCTTCGGGCTCTACACCGTAAATTACGATATTGGGCCACGCGTGTTTCAGGGCCGCTGCAAAGCCAGCGCATAACCCACCACCACCTATGGGCAGGATCATGGCATCCAGTTCGGGTACCTGTTGGCTAAATTCCAGCCCGGCAGTAGCCGTTCCCTGTACTGTCAGCGGGCCCTCGAAGGGGTGGACGAATGTGCGCCCTTCTTCCTGTTGCGCTTTTTCTGCCCGATCGAACATTTCTGACTGGGTATCACAGAGGATGATCTCAGGGCCATAAGCCTGGGCTTTGGCTATACGCAGTGGCATGGCGGCTTTCGGCATGAATATTTTCGCGTGGGTGCCCAACTGCTGTGCACAGTAAGCGGCCGCAATGGCGTGATTACCAGCACTGACAGCAGTAATGCCCCGGCCTAACTCTTCTTCGCTCAGTTGCATTATGACGTTCATTGCACCGCGTGCCTTAAACGTGCCTGTGCGCTGAAACAATTCCAGCTTTACATACACATCGATGCTGTCACCTACGGCTTTTGTCAGCTCATCTCCTTGCCATTTCAGAGCAGGAGTGGTGATAACCCTATCGGCCAATCGCTCTCGCGTAGCTTTTATGGCTTCCAGACTGAGTTCACTATTCATAACATTTCCGTTGATTCATAAATGACCACGCACTGGGGCCGGTTAAGTTCTGTTCCGTATCCAGAGCGTTGGAGGGCACTGGAGAATTAACTCCTCGAGATCAGACAAACCCGGTGTTTACGCTTCAATCCTCTGGCATAAGTGCCGAAGAATTTGATGCGTCATTTGCTGGAACTATCTGAAGTAGCCCGCGTCAGCTAAGCAGCGGCAACAGTAGCAACACCACGAAATTGGCGATGACATAACCCAGCACACCACAGAGTGTGCCGGGGGCGACCAGGTGCTGCCAGCCCCGGCTGGACGCTACCGCCGCGGCGGTAGCCGGGCCCAGGATGCACGCATTGGAGGCCGTGATCAGCGCCGCCATGTCCTTGCTGAAGCAGCGGCCCAGGCTAAAGAAAATAAGCGCGTGTACGGTGACAATGAAAGCTGCCAGTCCAATTACCGGCAGTAATATCCCGCTGATAACTGACAGCTTCGTGCCGGCACCAATCACGGCGAAGAACAAGTACATGCCTGCGACGCCCAGGGTGGGAGCGCTTCGCAATCTGCCCAGCCAGTTAGGGAACAGATTGGCCGCAACCACCGTAAGGATGATGAGGTACAGGAAAAAAAGGTTGTCATAATCGCTGAACCGCACTAGTAACCGCGCCAATATCACAATAGCGGCGGCGAACACCAGTGCTATAGGTATCGCCAGCCAAGTGGGCAGTACCGGACCCCCATACTTTTCTACCTGTGTTGGGGTCTCAGTCGGTGCACGCAGTGTCGCCAGTGCCGAGCATGCAGCCAACAGCACCAGATAACTGACACCCACCAACGCATCTGCTGCCAACGCGGCTGCAACAAGGTCGGTCTGGGTGCTGGCCAGGTCTTGCGATGCGGCAACAAAGTTCACTGAGCCTCCCACATAGGTGGCGACGAATACCGGCACAAGTTGCGCCAGGTCGCTCTCTGAACCAATTAACAACAAGGCCAATGCGCCTGCTAGAAATGTGGCGGTGGTTGCCACCAGGAACAGTAGCACCAATGTACCACCGGATTGCCAAAGGCTGCGTAGGCTGGCGTGGGCCAGTAGCAACACAATGGCGACAGGCACAATGTGGCTGACAATACCCCCGTATAATGTCCCGTCAACCGGCAATACGCCGGTGTTGGCAGCCAGCATGGCCAGCGCGATAATGAACACGGGCGCTGACAGATAGCGCCCCCAGCCCCAACGGCCCAGCAACTCCCCGGCCAGGCAGATCAGTAACAAGCCCAGCACGGGTAACGCCATCGTGCTCAGGGAACTCAACAGCGCGTGCCTAGAACTGGAAACTGAGCGTGAGGCCAGCAGTACGTGGGCGCACGGTATTAAAGCGCTCGGGGGCGGAAATAGTCGCGGGGGCAGCTTGTACCTTGCCATCACTGTCCAGGGCATTGCTCACGAACAGGGCCAAATTGGCTTGGGTGTTCGGGATGCGCATACCCAAGCGTATATCCAACAGGTGGAAATCGCCGAATTCGCGATTATTAGCGGCGCTGGTGTCAAACTGGGTATTGGCCTCATCGCTGTAGCGGTAGTCCAGGCGCAGGAAAGAATCCCCTTCAGAAAACAACTCAAACTCATAGCGCAAGCCGGCACTCACCTGCAGTTCCGGTACACCCGGGACACGATCACCGTCTTCCCAAGTGGTGAATGGTACGTCTTCACTCAATTTGGAGTCGGTAATGCCTAAGCTGGCGTTGAGCTCCAGAGAGTCTGTGGCCGCGTAACGGGTTTCAAGCTCCAGTCCAATACTGCGCGCGGACCCGACATTGGTACGGAAGGAGAAGCTGCAGCTGGGCAGCGACAAAGTAGTCTGCATATCTTCCCAGTCGATGTAGTATATGCTGCCATTCACGGTCAGACGATTGTCTAGAAACTCATTCTTGCTGCCTATTTCGTAATTCCACACACTGTCGGAGTCGAAGGAGTCTGCGCTCTCAGTCTGACCGAGAGCGGCGAGATCAGCCGCGCACAGATCAGCTGGAACAGTGGTATTTACTCCACCCAGACGGAAACCCTCTGAGACTTGGGCGTAAACCATGTGGTCGTCATCCAGAGCGTAGGCTAGATTGAGTTTGGGTGTGATCCCATCTTCGCTAAAGTTACCAGCGTCGGCGGAGGACCCACCGTTAAACAGGCCGGAGGAGTAGGTTGCGTAGTCTTCATCGTAATCGAAGTAGCGAAGGCCCAGAGTAGCAGTCAGCGCGGGCAAGATGTCATAAGACAGTTCCCCGTAGATCGCGCGCTGCGACCGTTCTACTGTTTGGGTGCCGTAAAACACATCATCGGGCCCCGGCGTTCCCAGAGCCTCGGAGGGTACTCCGGTAAAGTCATCGATTCCCGGTACCATCGCCGATTGGGTGTAATCACGTTCGCGCTCCTGGTAGATGCCGCCCACAACCCAGCTCAGGGGACCGTCACCAGTAGAGGCCAACCGCAGCTCCTGACTGAGGTCTTCGATTTCGGTGGTGTCCACTAGGGGCGAGGCAGAGTCAAAACCAAGCGCCGCGCTGAGCAGGAATTCCAGTGAAATACGGTTGATAGTGTCCTTTTCTAGATAGGAAGTGGATGATGTCAGCTCTGCACCATCAAACCCGTAGTTCATGGTGAGATTGTAGATGTCGTTGTTGTCGTCCAGGCCGTCGAAGGCTAGGGTGGAAAATTCGTAGTTATCTGTTTGTTCGGAGCGCGAACCGGTTTCCAACTGATGCATCATAATGCTGAGATTGGCGTCAAAGCGCTCGGTAATTTTCGCACCCAGTTGTACCCGGCCACCGGTGGTTAAGGCACTGTTGGCGTTCTCCTTGCCGGTTGCGACATTGTCGATGTAACCCCCAAGGTCTGTGCGGTAGACCATTGCGCGCAGGGCGAGTTTGTCTGCCAGCAGCGGAATATTGATCGCGCCTTTGAGGTCGTTATTGGTGTCACCATTGTTGGTATAAGAGCCTGTCACCTCAGCGGAGCCTTCAACCTGATCAAAGTTGGGTTTGTTAGTAATAATGCGAATGGTGCCACCCATCGAGCCGGAGCCGTACAGTGTGCCCTGGGGACCGCGTAGTATTTCGATACGATTGATATCATACAGACCCATGTCCGGGTTGAAGCCGTTGACCGCTATAGGGGTTTCGTCGATATACACGCCCACGGTTTCCTTATTCTGGGGTTCGTCATTGCGCACCCCACCCGTGGTGATGCCGCGAATTGCCAATGTGGACAGACCCGGGCCCTGCTCCACCATGGTGAGGCTGGGTACGGCACCGAAATAGTCGGCAAAACTATTCGCGCCGCTCTCGGCCAGATTGGCACCAGAGAGCGCAGCGATAGATGACGATACATCCTGAATACCCTGGGAGCGTTTTTGCGCAGTGACCACGATCTCTTCCAGGCCCGCTTCCTGGGCCTGGCTGCCAGCGGCAATGAAGCTAAGAGTAGCCAGCACAACGGCCTGACGCAGGACTGGTTTCATAATAATTGAGCGATTCATGATTGCTTTCCTTGGTAAATGGCGCTTCAGCCCCAGAGTGATGAATTGAAAATATGTAAATAAGTTCCGTCGTGGCGCACGTCGTTGGCTGCCGAGTGACGTGCAATCAGGGGAATATCCAGATCCACAACCTCACACAGAGTGGCTACCATGTAGGCCGGTGCCATGGCGACGCCGGTACCCATCATGCAGCCCACCATCAGTTTGACACCTTCCTGCTCGGCAGCTTTTGCCAGCGCCAGCGCCTCGGTGAGGCCGCCGGTTTTATCGAGTTTGATGTTGATGTACGCGTAACGCCCCGCGAGTCGCGACAGGTCCGTTCGGTCGTGACAGGATTCATCGGCACACAACGACACCGGACCGGTATATTCATCCAGTTCCTCGTCGTTGCCCTGGCCCAGCGGCTGCTCAATCATGTACACGCCCAGTTCATGAAGCAGCGGAGCGTTGGCGTTCAACTCCGCTAGGGTCCAGCCGCAGTTCACATCCACGAACAGGGGTGTATTGGGCAACACTTCACGCACAGCGCGCACGCATGCCAGGTCGTCTTCTCCGCCCAGTTTGAGTTTGATGGAGCTCGCATTGCGCAATTCACGTGCTTTGGCAGCAGTCTTCTCCGGGGTGTCGATGCCGATGGACACGTCTGAAGCCAGTGAAACTACTTCCGATAAACCTGCCAGTTCCCACACTGATTTTCCACTGCGCTTCGCCTCCAGGTCCCACATGGCGCAATCAATAGCATTTCGCGCGGCTTGGGCCGGAAGCAGTTCCTGCAACATACTGCGATCGCAGGCACCACTTTCAATTTGGGGAGTGACTTCGGCGATTATCGCGAGAGTCTGCTCGGGATCCTGTCCATAAATAGCCATGGGGCAGCACTCGCCCTGGCCTGTGTAAAGGCCGTCGCTGATGGCAACAGTGATGATGTCCAAGCCCGACAGCGTGCCAAACGCTACCCGAAAGGACTGGTTTAGTTCGATAAAGCGCCGCTCGGCAGCGAGTTTCACCCGAAACTCTCCTTTAGCATGGAGTAAAAGGCCTCAATATTGCATATACTGCAAACTAGTGTCAATAGTTTGCAGCAAGTGCATATTATTGCGATTGGAAGTAGCCTAGTGGTTTAGCTCTGCCCACTCTTGGGAGCTAAAGTAGCGGCTATCGAAGTTACCGGGGGTGCCCGAGCAATAGACAGTAAGCGCACGTGCCGGTCGGTCATTGGCGGCTACTGTGGAGTGCCAGACATTGCCGTCCATATACAGCGAGTCGCCTGTTTCCAACAGAGTCGGGGAGCGGCCCTGAGCATACAGCAGCAGCTCTCCGGCTAGCACGTAGACCACTTTCTCGCCGGGGTGGCGGACGAACTCGGCATTCCAAACGGGCATCGGTTCAAGTTCGAAATAAATACAATCCATTTTTCGATCGGCCACATCGCGGAACATGAAGTGCTGAGCGACGTCGCCTACGCACTGCAATTGCCGCTCCCGGAGCCTATCAATACCCAAACGTGGCGGATGGCGCTTGCTGGTAACTGGGGCGGTAGCGCCCAGGAAGGTTTCCGGTGGCACATCTAGCGCCGCCGCTAGGATCTGGATTTTTTCCACGTTCAGTGACAGTCGGGTATTCTCAACCCGAGACAGGGATGACACTGACATCCCGCTCTTGGCAGCAAGCGCTTCCAAGGTCAGTTTGCGTTCCTTGCGCAGAGCGCGCAGGCGCTCTCCTACCGAAATAGCGGCCTTGTTTTCATCTGTATTTTTGGTGGTCACAAGTCTGGGTTTACCAGGTTTGGCAGCCATTCAATTCTGTACTCGCATGAGTTTGAGGTCATGGAAATTAAAAGAAGGATCGGTGTGTGCAGACACTGCCTGAAGGCTTGCACTGTTGATCTCGCCATGTATGTCAACCTGAAAATTGACGTAAGCGTCTGCCCCCAACGCCCGATTGGCCCATTGGGCGATAAATCGATCACCAGTTACGTGTTCCAATGTGGCGGTCAAATCGGCCGAGCCCATGTTCAGTAACAACTGCTTATTCTTGAGTTCAACCGTTACCTCCCCGAACCAGGCATCCCGGTAGTTACCGGCATATTGCAGCAGTGGGAGTGCCGGCCGTGGAAAGGGCGGGGCGGAGGTGGTTTTGATCTCTTCTGCCGGTGCACCGGTAGCGGTTTGGCTGGACGCCAGTGCGCTGATAATATCCTGCGGTTGAGCTGCAAACGCGTCTTCCGCTAGCTGCTGCGCAATTGCGGATGCTGCTTTGGAGCCGCGGTTGGTCATCACCATAGTACCCAGGCCAGCCTCCGGAAACACACTGATATAGCTGACCATACCAGGCAGACCACCGCCGTGCTGGGCCTGCAGAGTGCCATAACTGTCCTGAAGGAACCACCCTAGGCCATAGGCCGAGAAACTACTGCCACCGTAGAGTTTGGCATCGCTGCGCACTGCCATAGGGGTAACCGGCTTGCGCAGCTCTGCCACATTGGGAGCGTTGAGTACGGCGTTATCATTCTGCAACAAGCCTAGGTTGAACTTCAGCCATTGTGTCATGCCCTGGGCATTACAATAAATACCCCCGGCGGCTTCAATCACCGGCGGCAGCGGAAAATTGACCACCTGGAGCTGGCCGTCGGCGAATTCGTGGGCCGAGGCTACTTTGGCAGTGCGAGGGAGCTGATCAAAGCGCGCCACGCAACCATCCATAGCAAGCGGTGCCAACAACATGCTGCTGATATATTTACGCCAGCTCATACCGGAAATCCGCTCGATTAAATCACCAGCCACTACGTACAGCAGGTTGTCGTAAGCGAACTCGGTGCGAAAACTGCTTGCCGCAGGCAGGTGCGCCAGCGCCTCGTAGACCTGTGCCCGGTTGGCCTTGCCCTCAGTAAGGAACACCAGATCCCCCGCGTAAGGCGCTAGACCGGAGCGGTGGGTGAGCAGGTCACGCACCACAAACTCTCTGGTGACCCAGGCGTCCGCCATCCGGAATTCGGGAATATGGTCCACTACGCGGTCGTCCCAGTTCAGCTTGCCGGCCGCCACCAATTGCGCCAGCGCGGTGCTAGTAAAAGCCTTGGATATCGAGCCAATACCAAACAATGTATGGTCGGTAACTATTTGTTTGCGGTCGAAAGTTTGCAGGCCGTAGCCGCGAATATGAGGCGCTGCGCCCGGCTGCACCACCGCAATTGCCAGCCCCGGCACACCGAACCTCTCTAGGGCGTCGGCCGCAATAGCATCAATGCGCTCGCTGCTGATGGGGTTAGGGGTAACCGCCGCAATAGCGGGCAGACAGATTTGGGCGATTAGGGCGAGGGCAAGTAATCGTTTCATAGTGCGGACTCTCTATGTTGCCTTAGATTATTACCAAGGAGGGGGGCGTTTTGCAAATTATGCAAAAAGGTCATTTGTTTTCAGGCCGATTGTAGTGCGTTGATGATATTCTTTGTACCCAGCACCTTAATCTCACGCTTCATGTTGTAAGCCAGTATGTGAAGGCTCATTTCTGCCCTCACGCTGGGTAATCGTTTGCTCAGAAAGTGCGTTGCACCCATTGCGTGTTTGAGTGTGGCGAACGGATGCTCCACCAACGCCTTTAGTTGGTGCATGGCATCGCGCTCCTGCTTCAGCTCGGCAGCCGCTTTGTCGAGAACGTCTTCCTTTTCCCAACGTCTGATCTTGCGTTCTACTTCTGTCGTGCAGTCCGCTTTGACTGCGCAGGACCCACAACGCCCCGTCCGGTAAACCCATAGGGTCTTAAAGAAAAATGCTTGCGGACATGGGGGGGGGGGCGAAGACCTTTCGGAATAAGAATGCGTATAGCACCAAGGAGCATTCATTGGCCAGGCAAAACGCCTTCGTCAGCTACCACCAATCAAATGATCAGAAAAATGGGGATGAATTGCCAAAGAAAAAATGCGTTCCGTCAGACATGATCAAGCGACGCCTGCCCAACTACGTGTCAATAGTTGAGCGCCAACTATTCGGCAAAAGTTAAGATCATTTTGACGGTGACGGGGGGCATTTGTGGTAATCAAGAATCTACATGTCGGGTGGACTATTTACATGCGAGTGCCAGCCGCGCAATTCACGAGGCAAGATATCGATTCGATACGTCGAGATCAACTGTCACAGTCTATCCAGGAGTAAATGCACCATAGATTCGGAGGTTGCTTCCAACGTAAGAATCGAATTGTCATACTCCCAGCACCAGCCCACGCCCGGTAGACGTCGTAGCTCCAATTTCCTACTTCTTACTGATCGAATTGGCTCAAATGAATGATACGCTAGGCTAGGATCGTTCACAGGTATACCGGTGTTAAATTCGTCGACCTTGAGATAGGCATCACGAGACGTATTTGCATAGACCTCGTGCGCTGACAGTTGAACCGTCTGCCCTTCGGCGGAGATGATGAAACCGCCGATCACCGCGCCTTTGCCTACTGCAACCTTCCAACCCGTTTCTGCCGATATTTTTTGAGCCAGTTCTTCTATCGCCTTCTTTAATTCTTCGAACGCGCCTAGAAATTGCGCATTACCTTGATTTAGCAATTGTTCCGTTTCTCTGTCGAATTTTCTTTGTTCAGCCTGCTTCTTCGCCCGTTCCGCCGGACTTATCGGGGCGATATCTACATCGAGCTCAACCAGGCGCGCTTTGATTGCACCTACCAGATCCGCGAAGTCAAATGTTTCCATGTCGAGATAAAGATACGGTTTGGGAATCCACCTTGGTACATCGGATTCGCGTTCTAGCCGAACGAAGAATAGTCTTTCCCATCCCTGCTCGAAGCAAACTTCCTTAATCGCTGTTTCTTCAACTCTGGTCCAACTCGTTTTCCCCCAACCTTCTCGATAGAGAATTACAGCAAGTCGAGCTTGGCCGCCAAATACTTCACGGAATGCGTC
>JAVJHY012204264.1:0-25797 GCA_035593235.1 Phascolosoma agassizii
GCGCGAGGCGTGCTTCTGCGATCGAGCAGCCTTGCATTTGATCTCCCGGGCGAGCGGGCGCCATGTCTTCCAATAGTAAAACGAAGTCGCGGGTTTCATCGTCAATTTCCGCGACATATTTTTTGGGTGTCTTAATCTTGGCGCGATGCGCCGCCTCGCGATAAAACATCACTTCCGAACGATAAAACCCCATATCCTTACCAGTCGTGCTGGCGACTTCATTATCGGAAGGAAATTTCCCGACCAAACTGCGCGGCGCATTTGGCGGCGTTGGGCCTGTGTAGTCGATACGAAAGCGCCTTGTTTCTCCAAGTTGACCCGTGCCTACGGTTTCCATTTCGATATTAGCAACAGTCGCTTCGATTTCGTTGAGCGCTAATGCCTGGGTTATCCATGCGGGTGTCACGCCGGGCGGCGCAACGACCGGAATTGATTGCGTCATACTAGGTAGGCCTCTGTGGCAGAAAAACGCTAATGCATTTATTCAAAAACGGCGAGCGAGTGGCACGCACGCAGTTACCGCGCAGCAATCCGATCGGCGTCACTTTGCCATTGAGGGCTCATATCGCGCGGTGCGCGCGTATCACCAGTTCGCGTATCAGTTGCCTCATTTTTCCAAGCATCGTTGTCCGACCAGCGGTGAGAGAGCGTTTGAATTTCGCCAGGTGTGGTAATCGAATCGAACGCCGCGAGCGCAGCGCCGGCAATCGCCCGTTGGTTGTCTTTATCGAACGGTCGCCCGACAGAGTGTCCTAAGGGATAATCGACGAATACCGCTCGCGGCGGTTGCCCCGCCTGCAGTATGTCGAGCGCACTACCGACGCAGACGGTCGAAATTCCATGGGCTTCGAGGTCGCGGGCGATCAGACACACGGTCTGATGGCACACGGGTCACATAGGCACGAGCAGTACCGTATCCACCGCCTGAGCTTGGAATTTGGCGCGTAATTCCGGGATCGTTTCTTCATGCACGCGGCGTTGCGAGTAGACACCGCCCATACACGAGAACAGTTCCGGCGCGAGCTCCCCAATCACATCATTCGCGTCGGCCTCACGGAGCGCATCTATTGGCACAATGCAGTTTGGATCTTTACGTGGATTCTCCAAATAGTTTTCTGTGATGTGCGCGAAGTGGATTTGATCAGCCGCTGTATCTCGTGCGATCGGGCGGATCGAGGTGTCATCTTTGTAATGGTAGGCGACTTGTCCGACGACGTAGGCACCCGAGGTAGACACGACCCCCAAGCGGGATGCTGACAATGGCTTTTTCATTACCTGAAACGGTGGTGGTGTGTCGGCGTGATACCAGCGATATGGTTTGTAACCGAGCTGTTCATAGCGATCGGTTATCGATTTCATGTACGCAACAGACATCTTATGAGATCCCCATGTATGACTGACAACGAGTTTAAGCGAAAAATTTAAACCCAGCCAGCTAGATATCTCGATCCGGTTCGCCCTACCCCATAGTGCGCGCCGCGCGATTTCCCAACGGCGACAATCGACTTAGACCGCTTACCAAGGCCGCGGGCGCCGAAAGCAATTTACATTCAACGTAGTTCGCGGCCGGGCGCTTTCTTAGCGACCGATTAACGGCATCTGGACATTACACTGCCGTCGAATTTATCCGTTAGACTAACTAGCCAATACACGTCGGGGCCCTAACGGAGAATGGCGCGCATGAGCGAGCATATTAAATTCGAAATAGACGATTTCATTGCGACCGTCACATTGAACCGTCCCGAAAAATTAAATGCGTTCACCGACGACATGCTCGATGGTTTAGTTGCAGCTATTGATGAATGTGACCGTCGGGACGACGTGCGTGTGGTTATCCTCACCGGCGCCGGGCGCGGATTTTGCGCAGGCGGGGATGTCAGCGCGATGGGTGCGGCGGTGGATAATCGTCCACATGTTACTAAACGGCATATTGTCGATTATATCCAGGCGTTTCCGAAGCGGGTGGCGAACTTTAATAAGCCAATAATCGCCGCGGTGAATGGAGTGGCTACCGGCGGTGGTATGGATTTGGCGCTTGCCTGCGATATCCGCATTGCAAGTCGCAGTGCTCGATTTGCCGAAACTTACGCCAAAATTGGGTTACTTCCAGGCGGTGGCGGCGCGTACTATTTACCGCGAATTGTCGGTACGGCGAAGGCGCTTGAATTGTTGCTTACTGCGGATTTCGTTGACGCGGATGAAGCGTTGCGCATCGGGCTAGTAAGCTACGTGATCGACGATGCGGCGCTAATGGCCGAAACAAAAAAACTTGCGGCACGCATGGCGGCCCTACCCCCATACTCCGTGAATATGATCAAACGCACGGTCTATCAAGGTTTAGAAATGGATCTGGATAGTGCCTTGGAAATAGTCGGGTCGCATATTGCGATATCCAAAGCGAGTGCTGATCATGCTGAGGCAATTCAAGCGTTTCGTGAGAAGCGCGCTGGCCACTATGCTGGGAATTGATACCGTGCCGCACTAGCGACACGAACATAAGAAGTAGGGCCTTTGCGGAGTAGCAATCAACTTTTGCGGCGTGTAATGCCGGAAAACCCTGCGCTGGAGTAATATTTAGGGCTCTCCAAGCGCGGCGATCGCGGTTTCTGCGGCGCGCAATCTTGCTCGATAATCATCCATGGTTTGGCGCGCGTCGGGTAATTCATCGCCTTCAATAATAATGCGGGTTTCATCCGCAATACGACGAATTTGCGTGACAATCGCTGGATTAACCGTAGTCGGGTCTTGCTCGGCGAAGTAGCGTAATGAGTCGACGACCCAGTTTGCCGTATAGCCTTTCCAGTAGTTGTTAAGGTTAGCCAGCTGATACGCGCGTTCAAGCGTTGATGTTTCCCAGCCACGTTGCGTCAAGATCTGCCAGCCGTGCATTCGTGGCCCTGATTCGCTCTCGCCGACGAGGTACGTTGGCAACGTTCGTACAGGGATCCATGGTGTCGTTGGAAGCGAATCTTTCGATTGCTCCATGTAGTTTTCTAGATAACTAAATACCCGCTCATTCCATGGCGCGTCGGTACTCACCTCGCTCCACAGCTCACCGGTAAAATAGCGGAGATCATCGATCTCGTTCGCAAACGTACTTTGTTCGGCTATCAAATAGGCGTTGCGTCGTGGACGGCGCTGATCGGGTTCTAGACCGTGAATTAGCGCGAGTAAGCGTTCGCGCCACAACGGCGCGAAGGTGGTCGATAGAAAGTGACGAACGCGCGAATCGTCAGAGTCGGCTAGATCGTCGTTCGGATCGAGATAACCGAGCGATTGCCAGATGAGTTCGGCAATTTGCTCATCATTGACGAGCGACGGATCGTTTTCAATAAGCGTTTGAATTTGGCTAAACGAATACTTGCGCCAATAGGGATTAGCGCCATTCAATAGCGCTGTCTTTCTTAACAGTTCTAGGTCATGTGGTCGTTCTTCGGCGAGGTCGTTTAGGCGATCGTACAAGGCGTCGATCTCGCTGCCGATATCGGCCGCTTCTATCTGCTTGCCTAAGTGATCGAGTTCTCGATGGCTTTGGAAGTCGGCGTACCAAGGAGGGCCGAAAAACGCGAGCAAGGCAGCGCCTAAGAACAGCCCGACAAAAGCCAGGATTAGCTTCGGGCGTTTCTTCGTATCCGGCCGTGATGTCGTCGTGTTGCTCGACGACTCATCGCGTTGGTGTGATCGTTCTGCCGCAATTAGGTTCTGATATCGTTCAAGGCTTTGGTCGCGAATGACGCGGTACACGCGAATGGGTTCGTCGATACCTTTTAGACGTCGCTCGCCGACTTCGCTGGTCGGCACTTCGGATTTGTTCATCGACAGGTATGTCGCGTGGGTAAAATAGACCTCGCCTGGGTCGGTAATTCCTTCAATACGCGCTGCAATATTCACGGTCTCGCCGAATACATCACTACCGCGCACTTCGACCTCGCCAGTATTAATCGCGACGCGCACTTCGATTTGTTGGTCGGAGGTCGTATTGGCGTTAAATTCACGCAACGTTTCTTGGATCATTAAGCCGCAGAGCACGGCGTTCGTTGGGCTTTCAAAAGTGAGTAGAAACGCGTCACCGATGGTTTTGACGACCGTTCCCTCGTAGTGGCGGATCACTGGCAGCAACAAGTTCTCATGTTGGTCGAGCAATTCGTTTAAGGCCGCGCGACTAGAGCTGGACGTCCGTTCAGTGAAACCTTTGATGTCCGTAAAGACAATCGTAAGAGTACGCGTCGCCATTGCGATTATTTAATCTGCTTATGATTCGAATTGAGCGGAGGTTAGCAGATGCCCCGCGGAGTCACGTGACTGAATCGACACGTTAGAAATTTGGAGTGGTTCACAGATCGTAATGGTAACAACACAAACTAATGCTGATAATTCGCACGAATGATTACACTCGATGCACAATTCAAGTTACTAGCGCCGACGGATTCGTTATTTAGGCGCGTCGATGTTGTTGGAAATACGAATTAGAAGCTACTTAAATCGCCGAACGCAATTCCTCAGTTTAATGTTGGTATTGTTATCAATGGTTGCTCAAGCGACTTATGGCGAGCGCGCCGCGCTACTTATCGATCTCGAGAACCAAAGCGTATTGCATGCAGAGAATGCTTTACGACCGTCCTATCCTGCATCGCTTACCAAGCTCATGACACTTTACTTACTGTTCGAGGCTATTGAAGCGGGCAATTTCTCGCTCTCGACTACGCTTCCCATCTCGGCGATGGCGGCAGCACAGGCGCCGGTAAACCTTGGCGTACGCGCGGGTCAGCAGATCAAAGTGGGAGACGCCATCGACGCAATTATCGTCGTCTCCGCGAACGACGTTGCAATTGTGGTCGCCGAGGCGGTCGGTGGTAGTCACGAATCGTTTGTGGCATCGATGAATAGTAAAGCGCGCGAACTCGGTATGCGCGACACGACGTACGCTAACGCGAATGGGCTGCCAAATGCCGCGCAAATTACCACGGCTTTTGATTCGGCGATCCTAGCAGCGTCGTTAATAGATCGCTTCGCAGAATATTATCCAAGGTTCCAGGCTAAGTCTTTCACGTTTGGTAGCCGCACAATTAACACGCACAATAATTTCCTCGCGGCATTTCATGGTGCGGCAGGTTTGAAAACCGGCTTTACCTGTAAAGCCGGCTACAATCTGGTCGCGACAGCACACCGCGACGGACGCCGTTTGCTCGGAGTCGTACTCGGTAGTGCGACCGCGCCGGCACGAGATGCTCGCATGGTACGCATTATGCGCTCGGGATTCGTTGACGGTAAAAGTATCGCATACGCGATGGTCGATTTATCGAAGTCTGACAATCAGGGCAGCGCGAGCAAAATCAACAATTCAGCGATCGCTGAAGTGTGTATAAACCCGCCGACGTTTAACACATATTCTAGCGTAAAGGATTGGAATATTGAGCTAGGCGTTGAAGTTGAACGGCCTACCGCGGTAAAGCGCGCGAAAGCGTTTATCAAACAGCAGCGAGCTTTGTTAAAAGGCGGGGAACCGCTATTAACACCGCAATGGGCCCGTAATACGATTTACCGGGTTGGTGTTACCGGGCTTGAGCGAGAAAATGCGATAAAAACTTGCTTAAGCGTGCGGGCGCAGATGCATTGCTTAGTTCGTTCACCGAGAGCGGCTAATTATGCGATGGAACGAGCCCAGCGCGTGCTCGATGCGATTGAAAGAAAGTCGAAGCGCGAGCTCGCGCAATAAGTTTGCGCGCGCAAGATCCGCGGCAGTAATCACCACTATGTTTAGGGATCGGGTATCCTATCGTAGAGTTCGAAGCTAAAAGGAAATAGCGGATATGACGCGATTTGTGATCTGCCTAGACGGCACCTGGAACAATGCTGCTCGGGAGGTGGAGCGCGCTGACGGTAGCAAAGTATATCGTCCGACAAATGTGTTGAAAATTGCGCGCGCAACGAAACTAGATGCTGGGAATACCTCGCAAGTAACCTACTACGATGCAGGCGTGGGCGCGATGAGCCGCGCGCCAAGTGGTGCATCGAAAATGGTTAAGGTCGCGGATAATATGTTAGGTGGGGTACTCGGGGCGGGCTTCGAGGTGAACATTGAACAAGCGTATTCGTTTCTCGCGCAAAACTATCGCGCCGGCGATGAAATATTCGTGTTCGGTTTCAGTCGCGGCGCCGCGCAAGCACGAAGTCTGTGCCGGTTTATCGAATGGGTTGGCGGTGTGCCTGCGAAACGCGATGCGTACTACATACCAACTTTATTTACACGCTACCTCGAAGCGTTTGGCGCGGGTTCTGGTGCGGATTTTTGGGCGACGCAAAGTTCGCGACAAGTACAGAACAATCGTGCAGCCTTAGCGCCGATAATACCCGTGGACATCAGATTTCTCGGCGTATGGGATACCGTGTTATCGCTCGGTACGCGATTCCGGCCCCGCGGTCGTCCTACGCCCGAATCTTTAGCCTTCCACACGCCAGCCGTGCCACCCGCGACGGTTTCGCGGATTCGTCACGCACTGGCGATTGATGAAGCCCGACATGATTTTCAGGCGGAAATTTTTACCTCGGACGCCCATCCGGATTTGGAGCAGCGCTGGTTTGCTGGTGTGCACTCCAACGTCGGCGGCGGCCTCTTAGATGACAGCCTTGCGAATTGCGCCCTGCACTGGATGGTCCGTCAAGCGCTCGATGTCGGTCTTGCGCTCGACGAAGAATTCCTGCGGTTTTTTGGCGCGTATCCGAACGGTACGATATCGCAAAAATCGAAAAGTTTTAAAGTTGTCGATACCGTACTAAGGCCGCTACGCGGCTTTAAAGGTGAGCGAAATTTGCTGCACACGCCCGGCATGGCCGTAGACGACTCCGTGATTACGCGATTAAATGCCGATCCCGGCGCGCATCAGGCGTTAGATGAATCGTATCGGCCGAAAAACTTACTGCGTTATCTAAAGGTGCGCCCGGAACGGCACGATCAACTAAACGATGCGGTAAAGGGCGCGGTCTCAGCCGTAGCCTAATGGCGATTCGCAATCGCACTGTCGAGTTCATGCGCTTTGGTGACCCATCCGGGGTGATCCGAATTTCCGACCAATACATTCGCACCGTTGGTTCAGAACCTGCGCAAGAAGTTCGATTTGGGATCCCGCAAGAAAATTTCGACCGAGGCATGAAAGCACTCGATTATGCTGCATTTCGCTCGGCAAATCCCGAGGAAGTGTATGTCACGGCCGAAAGTTTTATAGAGGAACTCATTCCGCATCTCGCTGCATTCTTAGGTGGCGATCTGCCTCGGGCGGGCGATGGTCTTTTACAGATCGATCTCGTCACCCAGGCACAAGAATTGGCTCAGTTGCCGTTTGAAATGCTCGAGGAAACGTTCGAAAATTTGGTGATCACCCGTCGTGTGCGACAACCATGGCCGGTACCTGCCGTCATGCGTGCCGAAAAACCAAAAATCCTCTTCGCCTGGGCAGGGCCAGGGCGTCGGCATGGCGTTCCTCATGAAACCCATCGGGAGTTGCTAAATAAAATTGTTAACAGCGGGACTGACGGAGAATTTACCGAGTTACCAAACGCCAACAAAGCGTCGTTGCAAGCGGCGCTAATGACTAATAGCTATACCCATATCCATTTGCTCGCTCACGGCATTCCGGCTCCTGAGCCGACGCCAGATTTTGGTAAACCGGTTAAGTTGGACGAACCGCTGCCGGCGCCAATTTCGCTCGCACTTGCCGGTGACGACGGAGATATAGAACGTTGTACGCCGAAGGAATTGGCGGCGATGTTCGATCAGATGGCGACGCGCCCCGAATGTGCAACTATTGCGACATGCCATAGCGCGGAAATTGATCCGGTCCGCTCTGGTGGAACTTTTGCGCACGCCGTGCACACAGCCGGCGTTCCGGTGGTCGTCGCATCGCAGTTCGCGTTGACGAAAGTGGGTTCCGATCGGTTGATTTTGCCGTTCCTCGCCAACGTTATCGCAGGTATCGATCCGCGTGTCGCATTGCACGAATGCCGGCGAGAATTGCGTAGTCACGCGGCCACTACGTATTACGACCGAATTGCTCTAACGGGTTATGTGCAATTGGATGATGGGCATGAGGAACGACTGAAAAATCGGCGCATAAAAGTACAGATGCGTCGCCTGAACAATGCTTCCTATGAGGCACATGCGCGTTTAGACGGACTCGCCGGCGGTTCGGGCCGGTTAACGAAGGCACTAAAACCCGAGCACCTTGAGGAAATCGATCAGGCGAGCGCAGAATTCGAAGAGGCGCGCCGTCACCTTGCGCATATGGAGGCGAAGGAAAAATTGAGTCACTTGCAGCTCGCCGAGCTGCGCGGCTTACAGGCTAGTGCGTTCAAACGCCAAGCCGAAGCAATGTGGAAATTGAGCCAGCGGGTGACTGTCGAGGATGCGCCGCGCTGGCTCGCAGGCAGTCGCGAGCTTTTGTCCGAAGCGCGGAATGCCTATCGCCACGCAGCGTCTGTATCGCGCGACCACCACTGGTCTTGGGTCCAATGGTTAGTACTAGAAGCGGTTCAAACTGGCACTTTGAACCTATATTTACAGGACTGGTATGCGGCCGTCGCCGCATCGGAAGACGCAGCCGAGTTGTGGCGTGAAGCGCTGGACAATGAGGTTCCCGATGCCGCCGCTTCCGAACGCGCGATATACGCATTGGGTTCGCTATGTGAATTACAGGTTTTGGCGCCGCTAGTCGGGCGTAACGACGAGAGCGACAGACAAAGAACATTGGATCGATTCTGCACCACGGCATCTGTACACGTTGGGAAGTTCGCTAATAGGCAGCCGATCCTAAATACGATCGCCCAGTTTAAGCGTTACAGTCGACGGTGGGATGTCGATACGCACTGGCCGTTACCAAAAGAGATCGTGACCCAAGCAAGCGCCTGTTACGATACATTGATAACGCGCTTCGACAATAATTAATGAGCGGTTATCGCCCAACGGAGCGAACAAGGAGGACAGGGTGTTTACCATCGAAATGCTTGATGCGGACGAAGGCGATGCATTGTGGATCGAATACGGTGCGAATCCAAAACGACGCATATTGATCGATTGCGGTAGAAAAAGCGCCTATCGAGAAGTTGCCAATCGCCTGCAAAGCGATCCCAATACAACGTTCGAACTGTTCGTGCTTACCCACGTCGATGCGGATCACATCGCTGGCGCCGTTCCGCTTCTCGGCGATCTAGCCCGTTTTGGGCCCAACAAAGTCAACGACGTATGGTTTAACGGTTGGGCACACCTAAATGGCCTACATAAGGACGGCGGCGATTTTCCGGATGTGTTGAGCGCGAAACAGGGAGAGTACTTTTCTGCCTTGTTAACCACCGAGGGTTATCCCTGGAACGAGCGCTTTAACGGCATGCCAGTTGTCATTCCGGATACCGGCCCATTACCTCGGGTTGAGTTAGCAGGTGACATGGTCATCACAATACTAGGTCCAACGACCGAGAAATTGACGGACATGCGCGATCGTTGGGAAGATGACTTAAGCAAAGTACGCGGCGGATTCGAACCGGGCGACATCGAGCGCGCACTCGAGCTGCTTGGTTCAGATAAGAGGCATTTGCCGGATGTACTAAGTGTTGTCGATGACGGTCCTATCGACATTCCTTCTCTGCAAGAATTACCGTTTATTCCTGATCACAGCGAACCCAACGGCAGCAGTATTTCATTTCTCGCAGAACATGACGGTCGTAAGGTGCTCTTTGCCGGTGACGCTCATGCACCGCAATTGGCCGCGTCGATTAAACGTTTATTGGCCGAACGCGGCGAACGCGTACTCACTGTCGATGCATTCAAGATGTCGCATCACGCCAGTGCGCGCAATAACTCTATTGAACTATTGGAACTGATCGACTGCCCGCGTTATCTCATCTCAACGAATGGCGCTCGCCACCATCACCCCGATCGCGCAGCGTTGGCGCGCGTACTCACCCTATATGACGAGGGCGTCGAGTTCTATTTCAATTTTCTGAGCGAGGAGACTAAACCGTGGGGTGACGAACAATTACAAGCCGAATTCGGCTATAGCGCGCGTTATGTCGCCGGCAAGATTATGTGTATCTAACGAACTTCGTCCATCAGCCCGATTCTTTTTATTTAGCAACGTTCTAAACGTTGATCTACGGTTTCGTCCCGCCGCGCAGCTGCGACAGCAATTGCCTTGCGACCGTGGTCAACGCGACGAGCGATCCGAGGCCGCCCACTGCCAATTCTATTTTTTCGCCGCCGATTTGAAACAAAAATAACGCCGACAAGGCGAGGACGATAATGACCGGCCAACGCATTGATTGCCATAAATTGCGTTCGTATTGCGCGCTATGATCGGCGAGTTCCACGGAAATGCTTGCGTTTTCGACAAACCAAAGAAATGTTTGATTGGTCATGCGGATTCGCGGATCGCGCCGAATTAGGCCGCGGACTTCTAAACTCCCAATAACCTCGTACTGCTCAGGATTGACGAGTTCTTTATGGGCGATTTGCAACAGGATTGCTTGCTCGGTGAGCGTGCAGGCGTGCCACTTGCGCGCATATACGGCATGCGCCGCATGGAAGATCAGCGGTAAAATTTGATGTCGGCGTAGTCCCTGAACTCTCGTCTCCAGCATTTCATAATATCCACCCAGTTCCGGGAATGCCGCGAGTTCTTCGCGTAATATTTGTTCCGGGCTTGAATTGATGTCGTGACCGTTTGTCGCATTCGTCAGATCCTCATCGCCCACGTCGGCGGTTTGCGGCGGCGCGTACCAGTAAAACCCGCTGAGAAGCTGTAGCCATTTCTTCCGACCACGCACACCGCCGCTAATTTCGGCGCGTTCGTCGTCAACGGCGTGGCTAAGCCAGTAACTCGGTAACACCTCGGAGCAGAGCACAATGCGCCGGCCCTGTGCTTGAAGTCGCGTTATCTCCTCACGGTACTCGCGACTTTTTTCCGAATCGCGTTCTCTTAACGCGGATTCCAGGCCATACAATATTATCGTTCGACCGTCCGCCACGATTTCTTTTGCGCGGTCGACGGGGGCGACAATGTAGCGCCTTTTCCAGTGTTCGAGATCCGTGCCTGAAGGTGAGTACCCAATGAGCATTGACGCGGCGCGTAATTCTTCCACGTTCGGTCGCGGTCCATCGCGCTTTGGATCGCACTCAAAGTGATCGAGATAGTGGTGGGCGTCGCCCCCTTGCAAGCCGAATAAGCGCAGCGACGCGACTCTGGCGATCGCATAGAGAAACAGCGCAAGGACGCATAAGATCAATGCAACAATCCATCCGTCGACGAAAATCTTCGCAGACAGCGGATCACCGCTGCGTTGCGCGCTACTGCCACCAGATCGCGGGCGCAGCATCGCGGTTTCGGGGGCACGTGGGCTGTACCAGGCGGCGATAAATTGGGCGGTTTTAGAGGCGAACAAATTGACCGGTCTGGGCGGTTCGAGAGGTGTTTCTCCGCGTTCTTCACAGGCCGTGTACACGCCTAAACATTCGGTTACTTGTGGGTATCGCACCACGGGTTCAGCGAGTATACGGTCATAGCTTTCCTGAGCCACTCGCCGTCGGCGTTGGTCTCTGGAGACCGAAGCGTCTTTTAGACTTTGTTCCTGATAGAGGTGGTAAGTTAAAGCGTCATGGTAGAAAACGATCGCCGGCACCCCAACCACGGCGGCCAGTAGTACAACGCCGGCGAGCGCATGCACAGTTCGGAAATAGTTAGCCGCGCGCGAAGTTTTTGTTACATATTGGAGGGCCAAATAGACTGAACCGCCGATGATGACGGCCATTCCAATGAATTCCGCTATATTCATGCTAAACCACCACAGCAAACCAATCGGGATAGCCGTGCTTAGCAAAACTCGGTTCGTGTAACGCGGATCCGATAACCACGAAAACGCAGCGACCAAATAGGGGCCGAGCAACACTGCAGTAACGACAAACCATCTGGAATTGGGTTCGCGAAGGGACGCTAGTAAGCCTGCCAGATACGCTACGCTAACGACTAAAACGAGCGCGTGCGAGCGAATATTCGTGCGATGAGGCCACCACGACTTCGAAATTGCTTTGCCGAACCAATGTAATGTTTCCATCGCTATCAGGACTATTAATCCAATAGCCACAACTAACGAGAACGCATAAAATGCCGACAAGAGATTCATTGTGGCATTCAATTCATGGTCGCTATAGACCACTAAAGACCACGGCATTTGTGGAATTGCCGACACATAGGCTTGTACAGTGCGGCCGCTGTAATCCGCATCGAAATGATCAGGTTCGTCTAATTGCGTAGCGGCAAGCAAGGATTTGCTATTTGACGTTTCCGTGTAGAAATTTTCGATCAGCGAACGGTTATCATCCGAGTGATACAGCACCGTACCGTCGGCATCGTCAATCACGGCAAATCCATAGCCTGCCGGTAGCACTGGATTGGATAGACTATCCATCCGCGTTGTAATTGCTGCGACTCGCGGCCCGCAACCAGCGATTGATTTACCCGCCAGCGCCCCAGGAGATACGGGTTTCGCGATAATCGTTAGGCGGCTTCCCTCGGCGCGGGAGAAAACTCTTTCAATGAACACGCCTTTTTGTCTGCCGTTATCCAGCCAATTCGGATGCCATACGCGGTTTTGTTTTGCGCGCAGAAAATATTGTCGGTTCGGCACACTAATAAACCGAACGGCTTGATGTCGGAAATAGGACTGTGATGCAACTTGATTGCCGCTGTCGTCCATCAACCACGCCAAATCGAAATTTAACGGTGATATCGGACCGGGATCTTTGGCACCAGATGTGGGCGGAGCACGCTTCTTTTTTGTCGCCTCAGTCGTAGTACCTACTAACGCCCCGTAGCTCGAAGCGGCTCGACCCACGCGCGCCCTCGTACCCAAAGCGCCGATAGCGGCGGTGCCGAGCGAGATATTCGTAGACGGCGAACTGGGTGCCCGCGGGCCATTTGCGGCGAACGGTTCGTTATGAAGTGCGTAATTGTTCGACAATTTTTCTTGTCGCGAGTGGTTTTGTTTGGCCAGCGCCAGCGGTTCGTTCCAGCACCGCGGGTCGAAGTTTTTTAGCGGGATGTTATTCACCGGCTTACTTAGATCGTTAGCCATTCCGTGCGAAGCTAAGACCTCATCGAGGTCGTTGATCAGCGCATCGTCGGTCTTGAGAAGCGCGACGATGCGCTTATATAGCGGTCCCGAGTCGGCCCAAAATTTTAGCGCCCGAATGTTTGGGGCAGACAGTTCGCGTTCCGCGCTCAATGCCCGATAACGTGGAACGTTACTTAGCAGGCGATCAAATAAACGGCTACGATCGCTGTCGCCCCCGTTGTCCTTGTTATTGATGAACTGCTTAAATCGATTCGGCGGCGGCTCATAACGTTCGATAATTTCCGCCTCGATCGCTTCAAGCGCGCCATATTTGCGACGAATTTCTGCCTTTAGATGCTGCTTAACATTGCTCGCCGTCGTTTCCAAGCGCGCTTTCTGCTTACCGTGCATTTTTAAGCCCGTATCAACCATCAACCCCATGGTCGTGGCTGCGCCGGTGGCAATAAGTAAGCTGAAAATTAAGATAGAAAAATCGAGACGCGACAAACTTGTGCCTTGGCCTAAAAATAACAATCGGATGGTGGGGAGCAACGCGACCGAGAGAATAAGCGCGAAGGTGAAGATACCAAATTGGTAGGCTGGTAACGGAAAGCGCTCTGCGTTGAAGCGCTTCGTTTGTTTAAGTCCAATAATTGACCAACGTGCCGATTGCTGAGCGTCGATCGGGGCAAGACTTGGTACGTGCGGTTGAACAAACACCTTATAGCTTATGTTGCCAAGTTTGCGTTCTAGTATCTTAGTACTGTGCTGTCGCACCGACGTTTCGCTTTCGGTATCTTTCGCCGCTTTAGTATTGCCGATGTCTAGCTCTGCGATTCGAGCAAAGGCGCTCGTGTCGATCATTCGGCCGACCTTACGGTGACGCCGGTTGATCCGTTCGGTGGAGAGGAAGAGCACTTCGTTGTTTTCGTCGACTACGCCGATCTGATCGAAATCGAGATCCACCGCCGACGGAGAAAATATATCCGAAAATGGAATTCGCGCAACGAGTTGCTTTCGAATATCCACCGCGCCGCCGCCCGGTTTGCGGCAATCAATTATCGCCAATACTTTGTTACCAGCCGGGCCGTCGAGGCGATACATGACATCGTCGTGGGATGATTCAGCTGCGTTGGCAGTGCCGGCATTGGTGCAAGCGTTCGACCCTAACGGGAGTACGTCGAGCCGCACGCGATTCAGAAGCTTACTGTGGCGCAGGCTTTCGTAATAGTCCTTCAGCGATCTCGCGTTCTTTTCTTGAATAGAGTTCGCGTGCTTAATCGCGCTCGACAACTTTGGCGTGCCGGTGTGTTCGCTAAGCGAGGCAGCGCCGTTGGCAGATTTTTCGTAACGGCAGCGCAGAAATTCGATTAATCCGGCGGTATCGTCGTCGCGGTCGACCGCACATGCGCCGCCCGCAACGGGTGCTAAGTCGCCGCTATCGCTAAGCTCTTGTAACAGCGAAAACTGGAACAAATAACGGAAATTACTGAGCACGCTGTTAGCGTGGTCCGCAAGCTGATTGAGCTGTCGAAAATCGCGTTCGGCTAATGTTTGCGAGGCCGTATTGGCGTAGAGGTAATACCATGCGGCGCCTAGCACCAGCACTAAGCCAACGGCGAAGGTGCTGGCGTTGCTCGATTGCTTGGGGCGCCGTACCGACCCCGATCCATTGCCGCCTTGCCTGCGATCGCCGGCGGCGATGCTTTGCGAACCTTTACTCATCGGTACACGCCGATCGACGCGGCGTAGACGGTGAAAAACGTCGCACTTCTTATGCCGCTTAGCCGCCGGGATCCCCGCTTTGCCATTGTTGCCCTCACTCCTTGAATTTCGAACCCGGCATTGGTCGATCGCCACGGGATGATAATCCGTTACGCAAGCCATCGATAGTGACAAATTGTACTACCACTATCGTCGAGCGCCTACGCATTCCGAACTTCGGTGCCGAATATGGGCGGACTAATCTATAATCGTATCTCAGTTCTATCGGTTTGATACTGATACGCGGCGTTGCCGATGTGAGTCAGTGAAGCAAAGGTAGCAAGTTATTCGCCAACGTTTTCTTTAGCGCACGAAAGTGTCGCCAACGAACGCTTGCAGTGATGCTCGGAAATGGAAACAATCGAAAGCGCCACAAGAACGTGGATGCGCAAATCGGAAGGAGCTAGCCGTGCCGGAACAAGGTAGTCAACCGAATTCATTTTCTGACGTACTGAACCGGGAGTTGCAAGCGATCGGACAACGGCGCGCTGAACGTACCGGAAACGCCGCAGAAAAGTTGCAACAAGATGAGACGGCGAACGAGGATCCGGCCGCATCCGGAAATGATGCGGCGTGGAATGCGGCTCTCGTCGGACTCGCTTTGTCTGGCGGTGGGATCCGTAGCGCAACATTCAACCTGGGCTTCATCCAAGCGCTCGCAAAGCTTGGTCTGTTGCGTCACATCGATTATTTGTCAACGGTTTCCGGTGGCGGCTACATCGGTGCGTGGCTTAGCGCTTTACTGACGCGCAGCGCCACAAGTTCCGAATCCTCGGCCGTACAACATGTCTCGACGATTCTAGCAAGTAGCGGATCAGACGGTAGGAAAGTATCGGCGGTCGCGCATCTGCGTACGTTTAGCAATTATCTAACCCCAAAACTCGGCATGTTTAGCGCAGACACCTGGTCTGCACTCACTACCTATGTGCGCAATCTTTTTCTAAATGTCCCAATGATATTGGGTGCGATGGCGGTTGTAATTCTTGCGCTAAGACTCACGCAATGGGCGCTCACAGCACTCGCTGGGACGAATAGTGTGGCGCTGCCGCTCCTCGTCATGCTGTTCGCCGTTGGTGCCAGCGTCGGGTTGGTGCGAAATATGGCGTCATTTCAAGCGCCCGGTGAGGCGTTGCGCGAAGACTGGTCTAAGCGTTTCGATTCTCAATCGCAGGTAATCATGTTCATCGTGTTTCCGAGCGTCTTAGCGAGCGCAGCGGCGAGTGTATGGTTACCAAGTTTACGGCCCAACGATTACGCTCCGTCGTGGTTAGTAGGAGGCGACTATATTAGTACGGCGATGTACGTCGCAATCGGGACGAGTCTCATTTGGATCGCAGCGTGGCTGCGCGCGAAAAGTAGCGAAATGCGACACATCGGTATCGCCTGGGTGTCTAGCGGATTCGCGGCGGGCTTTGTATCTGGTTGTGCGCTGTGGTGGATAGTGGAGAAATTCATTGCGCCGCTGGCTTCCGAGCCACAAATTGTGTTCGGTCCACCGCTGTTACTCATTTGGGTAACAGCGCAGGGTTTTCTCCAAATCGGGCTGCTCGGACGCAAACTACCGGACGAACAGCGCGAATGGATGAGTCGTCTAGGCGGTTGGTTGCTGATTGCTGCTTTTGTCTGGGTGTCGCTACTAGGCATTATATATTTCGGCCATTTAGTACTAATGAGCTGTAGCGCAATAGCCAAACTAACATTGCTATCCGGCTGGGTAGTCACGGCAATTGCGGCCGCGTTGGCAGGCCGCGGTACGGGTATTCAAACGGGTGCGCGGAAAATGATCAGCGCATTAATTGTGCCGCTTGCGCCCTACGTGTTTATCCTGGGACTGGTAGGGCTATTAACCGCCGCACTCAACGTCGGACTATTAACGACCGCGGAGTATCTGTCTGACGGCGCAGAGGTGGCCGTGGCGCGATCGAATATGAAAGATGTGCGAGACGCGTACGTTGTCGGGAAATTCACTAACGACGGTGTATCGGGGCGCCTCGAAGAGGGTGCCCGCAATCGAGCGGAAAATGCGTTAGCGCGGCCGACTGTGCGGGCCGCAACGACGTTTGATGACGTACGGGTCACCTACCAATCCCTTTATCATCGCGCACAGGATTGGCGCGCAATCGTTTTTTGGATCTTAGGTGCGACCGTGGTGTTCGGGGTACTCTCGTGGCGGGTAAGTATCAATGGTTTTTCATTGAGTCGTTTCTATTCAAACCGCCTCGTGCGCTGCTTCCTCGGTGCGTCGCTGTCCGACGCGGCACGCTACGACACAACTAATCCCTTCACAGAGTTCTCGCAAGCGGATGACGTATGTGTAGCGGATTTGCGCCACGATGGTCCGTACCACATCGTGAATACGGCGATTAATCTCGTCGCCGGCGATAATCTCGCGTGGCAAGAGCGCAAAGCGGGGCCGTTTGTGGTGACGCCAGATTATTACGGATTTGCATTAGCCGACGGCAAAGTAAGTCGAGGTTGTTATCGCCCGACAAATACGGATCGTAATTCTGCCGCGGGGTGGACCTTAGGAGAAGCCATGGCAACCTCGGGTGCCGCAGCGAGCCCGAACATGGGTTATCACAGTACTCCGGCGTTCGCGTTTTTGTTAACCCTGCTTAATATACGGCTGGGGCGCTGGATTGGTAATCCGAATCACACGGTTGCCTGGCGTAAGCCGAGCCCGCTATTCACCGTTTGGTATTTACTTCTCGAGCTGTTCGGCTTAACGAAATCGAAATCCAAGTTTGTATATCTCTCCGATGGTGGACACTTTGATAATCTCGGCGTCTATGAGCTCGTACGTCGCCGTTGTCGCTACGTGATCGCCTGCGATGTGGGGGCCGATGGAGAATTCGAGTTCGACGATCTGGGTAACATGATCCGTAAATGCCGCGCCGACCTTGGGACCGACATTCAAATCGATGTAAAAGAGATCCGCGAGCGCGATGAACAAGGCCGGTGCCGGCGGCATTGCGCGATCGGCGAAATTCACTATCCGGGTGGTAAGCGCGGTACGTTACTGTATATCAAATCGTCTCTAACCGGCGATGAACCGGAAGACGTGTTGAACTACGCGCGGCAACACCCGGCGTTTCCACACCAACCGACAGGCGATCAGTTTTTCAGTGAGTCCCAGTTTGAAAGCTATCGGAGCCTCGGTGAACACATCGGCTTAGATGTATTAACCCCGGCAGTGGCCGAGGCGGGCGGTGTGCAGCTCAATATCGAATCCTTGTTTGTCACCTTGCGTCAACATTGGCACGCGACAGCGCGGGCATCGAGCGATACGTTTCTCAATCACTCGCATCGCCTGGATGCCATGCTAGAGCGATTGCGCAATACACCGACGCTTGCCTATTTGGACCGCGAGTTTTATCCCGAACTACGAGTCTTTGAAGACGATGGCGGACAAACGCTAAAAGAAATCCTTAAGCTTCCTCAAGACGCACGCGAACGAAGGGAGGGGTTTTATTTCTGTAATTCCCTAATCCATTTAATGGAAGATGTTTACCTCGATTTAGGGCTCGAAGAACACTGGGCGCACCCGAACAACACGGGCTGGATGAATCTGTTCAAACACTGGTCGTGGTCTCCCATGTTTCGTGCGACGTGGTCGGTGTGTGCAGCGACGTCGGGCAGTCGATTTCAGAAATTTTGTGAACGACGCCTCGATCTGGGAATGGGGAGCGTAGTCGTTCAGCGAATACGATTCGATCTCGAATCGAGCGGCGCGTTAAATTTCACGGCTCCGACCGTGACATTGAATTTTCTTGAACGTGAGCAGATTACGGCGATCGTTGCCGGCGCTGATGCAGCGGATAGATCGCACTATGCGCTATATCAGCTCGATCTATTGGTAGATTCGGGTGTGCCGGGACACTCACTGATGCAGTTCAATTTCGGCTACTGTTTAACGCGCAGTGATGACTTAGTTGTGTTCCGGATCCAAGACCATTTGCGCAATCGCGGCCTGGGAAGAGAAGCCCTGGAGTGCTTGTTGCGCGATCATCCGGACCTAGCGCCGCCGAAATTCGAAACCCTTCCTAGTGAGGTTCGTGTTCTCATGGAGGGACTCGTCGACGCCGATGGGTGGGACGATTTTATCCGGCTCGTACAATCGGTGCGGCGCCAGAACCGAACATAATTAGTTGGGGCACCGCATTAGCGATTGACTTTAGACGAACCCTATCCAGGTCGCCCTAATTTCTCAATAAAGAAATCACTCGCTAGTTTATTCGACACGCCGAGCCCGGGTTCGGAATAAAGTGCTGTTTGAGTGAACGGCAGGAACTCCATGCGCTTCGGTTCGCGAGCATGATTAAATAGCTCCGCGACGCTCCATGCCGGATGGACAATATCGCGCTCGCCCGTGCTGATAATCATGTACGGTCGTGGCGAAATGCGATGTACGAATGAAAGCGGACTAAACTGCAGGATTTTATCGATCGATTCTAAAGTGATCGTATCGCGCCAGGTGGGAAACGCATCGGGCACGGCTGCTAGGAATTCTAGAATATCTTGATCGGACGGTAGGCCGCATAGCGTGCCCTGCGGACCAAAGGCGGGAATCCGTGTCGCCTTCCCACCCTTGAAGCGCTGTTCTCGATCCGCCTCAATCGCACTCAATAACTCGTCGAAATTATGCTCACTGCGCAGTAGGCCCAACCACTTGTAACCATCCGTCACTGGAACGACGGCGACCGTTGCCTTGACTCGCCGATCGATTGCTGCAACGTAAGTAACCATCGCGCCGGCGAAACTCGCACCCCATATCCCGATGCGATTGGCATCGACATCACGACGCGCTTGCAGGAAGCTAATGGCGTTGCGAAAGTCCTCTGCTTCATTCATCGGGTAAAGCTGACCGCGCGGCTTACCGCCAGAATTACCGAACGTTCGGTAATCGATCGTAAGCACGACGAATCCCGCATCGCACATATGCTGCGCCTGCTCGACAAGCATCGATTTCACCAACGTAAAACCGTGACCCATCACGATACCGGGGCGCTTACCGCCCTTTGATCCTTTCGGTAAATACAAATCACCGGCGCATTGAACGCCGCCACTCTTGAAGAAAATTTCTTTTGCCATGACTCGTCTCCCTAATGCTCGTTATTCTCTATCGCGGATTGCGCGCATTGACTATGTCCACTCGCATTATCGTACAGACCGTGGCTCTGAGGCTACACGTTAGGTGGGGATCTCAGGCCCATCCTACGCGGCGCGATGGGGTGGGCTATCGACAAAGGCTGCACCTTGTCGCGGTTGTCAATCATAGCGAAGCCATTGATGGAGGAGGGCGGTAACTGCCTGCGGCCGTTCCATTGTGGCGATGTGTCCGCATTGTTCAATAATAGCAAGCTTCGCACCGGCAATACCGCTAGCCATTTCTTCGTGTAATTCAAGTGGTGTGATTGCGTCCTCACGTCCGCACAGCACTAAGGTGGGGCATGTGTATTTGGCGAGCCCCGGCCGAGAGTCCGGCCGTGTAATGATTGCATTGATTTGACGGCGAAATACTTGAGGGCCGGTGGCGGCCGCCATTGCGCATAATTCCGTCGTGAGAGTGATATCAGCGACCCGATCCGGATGCACGAGCGCCGGCATCAAAGTGATCGGGACTTGCGTGAAGGCGCCACGATCGACCATCTCGAGCAGCGTGTGGCGACGTTCGGTTTGTTCTGGCGTATCCGGTCGCGCGTTTGTATCCAACAGCGCGAGCTTTAAGACTCGATCCGGCGCTTTGCGCATTATTTCGTGCGCAATAATTCCGCCCATCGATAGGCCACACAAGGCAAACTGTGGCGGACTCGCGGCTAAGATCGCGTCAGCCATCGCGGACATGTTATCGGCGCCGCTCACATCGGCCACACTGATCCGAGCTACGTCAGCGAGATGTTTAAGCTGATGCGCCCACAGGGTATCGGTGCAGAGCAACCCCGGGACGAGGACAAGATCGATCATGGCTGGCGGCCTCGTTTATGACTTACTGGTCGACGACGTACGGTAGTCGCTTGGATGTCAATTTTTTATGCCGCCCTCGGTGAAATCGCTAATCGTTGCCGAATTGAGAATGTTGCCTTTTTCGTCTAACACGTCAAACAGTTTCCCGTCGACGGCTGTGCAGTTGAAATACACCAGTGTTCCGTCCGCGCCTCCGTATTCCATGTGTACATCGCCGCCAGGGTTGGTTGCAAAGAAACCCGGTCGACGTTTTTTATGCACTGTTTCCGTGTCGTTAGTCTCGACCACGTTGTGTTCACCTTCGAGCACCAATAGTGATGTTTCGCCAACGTGACGATGATAGTGACAATAGGCATTTGGTTCCCAGCGTGACAGGAACTCAATGCGATCGCTCGTGGGATCCACATTAAGCACCGCGACCCAGTAATCAATGGGATAGTCGAAGCGCGGTGTGCCGGTGATGTGGAGCCATTCGTGCTCGCGTGCTGGAAATAATTTTGCGTACTCGGCGACAGTTGACGGGATTTTCACTACGTCCTCCTCGTTTCATCAAACGCCGAATCTTTCTGGTTCTAAACGATCCGAGCGGTGGGTTGGAATTATAAACCAGGAAATGGTCAATTTAGCTAGCGCTCATCCCACCATCAACTGGAAAACAGGTGCCAGTACAATAACTACTCTCGTCGCTGGCGAGGAATACCACCAGATTCGCAACTTCGGCTGGCGCGCCGTAGCGATGCATTGGCACGCTTGCTTCCATGTGTTGACGGGTTATCGCGGCTTGCTCCGGCGGCATATCGGCTTCTAACGACTGAATCATTCGCGTGCTGATGGGCCCCGGGTTGATGGCATTGACGCGAATATTCTTCGTTGCGTATTCGATGGCAATGCTTTTTACGAGACCAACGACGGCGTGTTTAGATGCAATATATGCAGATGCTTTCTTCGCACCTTTTAATCCCGCGAGCGAGGACGTGCAAATAATGCTGCCGCCGCCATTTTTTAACATCGCAGGGATCACGGTTTTCAACCCCAGCCACACGCCGCGTACGTTTACTGCAAGGACCTTGTCGAACATTTCAAGTGGATAATCGAGTAAGTAGGTAAAAGCACCTTCAATGCCCGCATTGTTGAACAGTACATCGACCCTGCCGAAATGCGCCATGGTTTGATCGACATAGGCTTGTACTTGTTCTTCTTGAGTGACATCGGCAACGCAGTACGCGGCGACATCACTGCCCAACATGGCGACGGCCTCAGCCAGCGCATCGGCTTGTACATCAACCAGCATTACCCGCGCGCCTTCGGCGACGAATTGTTTTGCCGTAGCAAGACCAATCCCTGCCGCACCGCCGGTAATGATAGCTATTTTGTCGTCTAATCTATTCACAGTCGTGTTCCTCTGTTATCTGGAGTCGTAACGGTTCGGCACTGTGTTCAAAAGCAGAAATGCCGCAAAACAAATTATGCCAGCGATCGAGAAAATGGTGGGATAGCTGGTCGCGGCGGCCACAAAACCGAATAGATAGCTCCCCGCCGCGAATCCTACGTTAAAAGCGCCGTGGTAGGCGGCCATGGCTTTGCCGCGCTCATTCGCATGTGCGTGATCGAGGGCAACCGCATTTAATGCCGGGAAGAATAGACCGTGGGCTAGGCCGAGTAGCATCCCGCATATAAACAACCCAAATACATCGAGCCACACGAGTGAAAACGGCGCGACGACATAAAATAGCAATGCGGCAGTCGCAATACGGAGGCGCCCCAGTCGATCGGCGAGTCCTCCGAGGCCAACGCGAACAAGCATCGCGCACATCGCGAACGCAATGAGGTAGCTTGAAACGCGTTCGTAACCGAGGGTGAGCGCCCACGGTTGATAGAACGTATACATGGCACCCATCGAGCAGCCTGCCATAGTCGCGACAAACAATACGCGCGCTAGGCCTGGTCGTTGCAACACTTGTAGCATGCTCGTCGTATTGTTCGGATCACGCACCGTGCTGCGTTCGCGGATACCAAGCGTTAATCCGGCCGCAAGAACCGCTGCACCAATGGTGTAGGCGAAAACGATCGACCAGCTGAATTCTGCCGCGACCCATTCGGCCAAGGCCGGACCAATCGCGTTTGTCGAAATCATTACGGCACCAAACAATCCAATTGCTTGGCCAAGGCGTTCAGGCGGCGAGATATCCGTCGCCAAGGTTGAAATCGAGACGTAGTACAAAGTGAAGGCGGACCCTTGTAGGATCCGTAGCACCCACAGCAGTGGCCCGACCTCCTCAACCCACAGGAACCCGAGACACGCCAGCGCGAAAATCAGGGCGCCTGCAAATCCAAAAATCTTGCGCCCATGACGATCGATTTGAACGCCAATAAACGGCATGGTGATAACCGATGCAAGCATCGATATTGCGCTAATGCCGCCAATCGTGACCGCGTCAGCCGCAAGTTCGACGGCGAGAAATTTCGGCAGTAGGAAGTAGGTTGAGAAGGCGAGGCCAAATACCGCGGTCGCCGCCAGTAAGGTTCCGAATTGCGCGTTTAGTAACGGTTGTTGCTGAGAGTTAGCGGATTTCATCGTGTGTCAGCTGCGTGTCGTGAGGCTCGATTCAGAGTGCACCGTAAGTATTGATCGTTTCGGCGAGATAGTTGACGGAATAACGTCTAAGTATCGTGGCAACGGTTAGTTGATCGTTCAACCATTTATCGCGTCCTGGTGTACTCGGCAGCGTAGTCGAGGAGGTTTGCCCGTGACTTGCCTAATGTGCGATTAAAGGCGTTACCAATTATTTTTTGTTTACGACGCCAATACCGACGGCGATGCTACATTTTTCCAAGAATACACAAGACTCTGCTATATTTTCCTTTGCCATCTCGCAAGGTCGACTCGTTTTACGGAGGTAACTCATGAATTCGGCTTCACCTGCATCTATTCCCGTACCGAGCGCTAAGCGTCGGTTCGATTTGGACGTCGTTATCGTCGGAGCGGGTTTCGCCGGTCTGTATATGCTACATCGAATACAGCAGCGAAACCTCAATGTACGCTTGTTCGAAGCTGGTTCGGGGATCGGTGGCACGTGGTTTTGGAACCGTTATCCGGGTGCCCGCGTTGATGTCGAAAGCATGGAATATTCCTACACATTCGATCAAGGCCTACAACAAGATTGGTCATGGAGCGAACGTTACGCGGGACAACCAGAATTATTGCGCTATATTAATCACTGCGCCGATCGTTTCGATTTGTGGCCAAACATTCAATTGAATACTCGCATCACGGGCGCGGATTACAACGAGAAATCCCGTGGCTGGCAGATTGAAACAGACAATGGCGAATCTGTGCGCGCGAAATATTGTGTACTAGCAACGGGTTTTCTTTCCGCCGGGCGCATTCCAGATTTTGAGGGCCTTGAAGAATACCAAGGAAAGAAATACCTCACCTCGCATTGGCCCGCCGAAGAGGTCGATTTCACGGGTCAAAACGTGGCGGTGATCGGTACGGGTTCATCGGCGGTGCAAGCCATCCCCATCATCGCTCAACAAGCGGCTCAACTAACGGTGTTCCAGCGAACACCGCCATTCTCCATACCGCTCAAGAATGAACCGTTGAATCGAGCATTCGAACAGCGTGTAAAGGCGATGTATCCCGAATGGCGTCGCCGCCAGCGCGAGGAATCGCGCGCCGGATTTATCGCGGTGAACAATCAGCCGACCCCGCCCAATGACAAAAACGCAGTGGATGTTAGCGAAGCGGAACGCCTTGCCGATTACGAAATGCGGTGGGAATCCGGCGGTTTGTGTTATTACTCATCATTTGCTGATCTGCTCACCGATCAGGCCGCAAACGATACGCTCGCCGATTTCGTGCGCGAAAAAACCCGCCAACGAGTGAATGATCCAGCGACCGCGGAACTGCTGCTACCGCGCGATTATCCGATTATGGCAAAGCGATTGTGCGCCGATACGAATTACTACGAGACTTATAATCGCGATAACGTCACTTTGGTGTCGATCAAAGACTCGCCGATCGAAAAATTAACCGCGCATGGCCTCGTCGTGCGCGGTGAGGCGTATGCAGCCGATAGCATTATTTTCGCAACCGGGTTCGATGCAGTAACGGGCGCAATTTCACAGATGGATGTGCGGGGTAAAAACGGCCAAGACCTGAACGAATATTGGACCGGTGCGCCGCGCGCCTACCTCGGCATTATGAGCGTCGGCTTCCCGAATTTGTTCTTCCTCGATGGTCCGTGCGCGAACGGTGCACTGGTCAGCCCAATGTTGTTGTCGGAACATCAAGTTGAATGGGTTGATCGATGCGTTGAGTATGTTGGTAGCGGCGCGGACGCCTGTGTTGAGACAACCCAAGCATCGGAAGATGAATGGATGCAGCACATGCACGATGTTAGCGAAGGTAGTTTGCTGTACCGCGCTAATAGTTGGTATATGGGTGCGAACATTCCTGGCAAACCGCGTGCGCTGCTTTCTTATCTCGGCGGTCTTGAGGCGTACCGCGAGCAAACCGGCGCAGGCGAGGCGCATAGCTATGCGAAACTTGCCATAAGCCGTGATCGCGCACGACGCGCTCACGGGTAAGCTGAGTGTTATCGCCCGTCTGGACAAACGACTTCACCACTATCGAGCGTACGGGACTCATTGTGAGTCTAGACCGGTGCTAAGTGACGCCTAGCTTCGTTCGCTAGTACTGGCTTAAGCAGTGCATTAGTCGTTCGTGTAAATAATAAGTTGATAGACATCATTCGCTGCACGAACGATTTCCTTGCCCTCGATAACACGATGACTGGCCATCCCGCCGCAGTGAGTCTGTGCGCATGGCTCCGAATCGCATGATCGGACCCGCTCAGGATTGGCAGCGCCATGCGCGCGCGATGCTGCGGCTTGCAGCGCCGATCGTGATGGCGCGCGCCGGTTGGATGTTCATGAGCTTTGTCGACATCCTCATGGTCGGGCGCTTCGATA
>JAVJHY012205331.1:0-25790 GCA_035593235.1 Phascolosoma agassizii
CGTTTTAGGATACGTATTTCCTGCTTTGAGTGGACTACTTACTTTAGAATGGGTGGCTACTTCCTTTAGAATACGCACATTCTCTTGAAATAGAAGATGTTGTTCAACTGAACCTTGAAGAAACTATTTGGAACGGATCATACCCAGAAGTTATATTAGATACGAGCAAAAGAGATATATGGCTTAGTAGCTACATCCAAACCTATATTGAGCGAGATGTTCGCCAATTACTCGACATCCAAGATCTCAGTAATTTCCAACGCTTTGTTTCGCTCTGCGCTGCTAGACATTCCCAAGAGCTCAACTACGCTTCGCTATCTAGAGATAGTGGAACTTCTCAGCCAACTTGCAAGCGCTGGGTGTCTCTGCTTGAAGCTTCTCATCTAATTTATTTGCTTCCCCCATTCTACAACAATCTCACCAAGCGACTAATAAAATCGCCAAAGCTATATTTCATTGATTCTTCTATTGTAGCTTTCCTCACTCGTCAGCCAAGCGCTTCAGCCCTTCTCGCTGGGTCGATGGGAGGTGCTTTTTTCGAGGGATTTATTGTCACAGAGACATACAAGATACTTCTATCACAATCTAAATCAGCAAATCTCTTCTTTTGGCGTTCTCATGACGGATTGGAAGTTGATCTTCTCATAGAAAAAGATGGCATCATCTACCCGGTAGAAATAAAAAAAACAGCAACTCCTTCTTTAACACACTGCCAATCTCTTCTAAAATTTAGTAAAATAGCTAAAGGAATATCAAATCTTGGTAAGGGATTAATCGTATGTAATGTCAAAGAAAAAACACATCTGCCAAATGGAATACAAGCATTACATTATAATGATTTTTTCCATTGGCTATAGCATACACCCATAGCGTTTGGATATACATCTCTTATTTCCGAGACACGAACTCACTTCCCTTCACATAAAACCTTAACGGTAACTTATCTCCCTTTGAAATCCCAACTCGCGTAGTCGAAATAATTTCAATATTATCTACCAACTTAAAGCTATTCGGAGACATCACTGTTAACGCCCCAGACAGGAGACTACGCTCATTGTGAGACGCATCAATGCCCATAGCAAGAACGAGTTTTCCAGGACCACTACAGAGACTCTTAATATCTCGCGTCTTCCTCCTCTGCTCCATCAACTCAATCCCTTCAATAGGTTCAAGTGCTCGAACCAACACCGCCTCTCCTTCCCCTTCGTTGCCTGTAACAACGTTAAAGCAATGATACATGCCGTAAATTAAATACACATAGGCCCTTCCGGCTGGACCAAACATAGCTGCATTTCTCTTTGTCATTCCCTTATGGGCATGACAAGCTGGATCGTCCTTAAAGAGGTAAGCCTCTGTTTCTACTATCCTTCCTACACATCGACCTTGAGAGGAATCGTGCACTAAAAATGCGCCTAGCAATTGCTGTGCGATTGTTTCAGTTGCTCGATTATAAAATTTCTTCTTTAGAATCATTATTGTCTCAATATCGGCTACCACTATCGCATAGTCTATGAAAACATGTCGTGAAACTGGTGCAGGGTAACTTTTAATAGGGCTTCAATGTATGGCAAATGAGCTGATTCTAAGCATTTCAAGGACTTAACTCAGTTTGAAAGTTACCCTGTACTAGTTTTAAAACCCTGTACTAGTTTTAATCCCGGGGATTTACTCGACCTAATACTCCACAGTTAATCCTTCTGGAATAGCTGGAGGACCTGGAGGATTATCCTGTGGATTCCCAATGACATAATCTGTACCAACATATGTAGTGCTAATAACTAAATCATCCACATAATATGTTTATTAAAACTAGTATTAAAACTAGTACGGGGTTACTTTTAAACTGACGTAAGTCCTTGAAATTTTTAAAATCAGCTCATATCTCATACATTGAAGTCCTATTAAAAAGTAACCGCGTACTAGTTTTCAATTCATACTAGTTTTCAAAATACGGCGCTCTTCCTACGCATGCGCTCCGAGGGTTATTCGGGGGGATTATTTGAATTAGTATACAAGAAGCATTCCCCCCACGGATAACCCAGCAGAAGTTCCTAACAATAATACCGTCATCCCTCGCTGGAGTCGTTGTTTCGTGATAGCTTCATGTAAAGCCATCGGTATTGATGCTGCCACTGTATTGCCGTGGTTTGCAATGATGTTGACAAACCTTTTATCTGGTAAATCCAGTCGGTTCTGCAGTAATTTAAGAGCTGTACCGCTAGCCTGGTGAGGGATGACCAAATCAACGTCATCTATACTAATGGCAGCGTCCTTAAGAAGATCATCCATCATCCCGGGTAAGTGCTTCATGGCGGCGCGATAGATTTTAACTCCATCCATCTGGAACAAAAAGTCCTTCCTCCTTTCATGGCGATACTCCCGTGGGTGGATTTTGTTTCCACCGCCTTTTATGTATGCCAATGAATCATAAGTGCTGTAAGTATTCATTCGGCTAGCTAAAAGTCGTGAGGACTGATCCGGTGGAGCTTTGCCCACGATCGCGGCCGCGGCACCATCTCCAAATAGAGAAAAGCTATGCGGATTTTCCTCATCGATCGCATTAGAGGGAATTTCGCTTGATACCACTAATCCTCTCACATAACGACCGGAATGAATGGGAAATGACAGCAAGTCCAGTGCGGTCACAAAGCTAAAGCAAGTGGTATTGACATCGAAACAGGGTATGCCGGAGTTACCTAAGCCAAGTCCCTTTTGGACGAATGACGCGGTACAGGGAAGCGCTTGCTCACCTACACTGCTGGCTGCAACGATAAAGTTGAGGTCTTCGGGCACAACTCCAGCATTATCCAATGCCATTTTGGCAGCCTGGATTGCCATGAACGAACTGGTTTCACCATTGACCCAAAACCTGGAATCCACTCCTGCTTTGGAAGTAGTCCAGTTTTTAGGAAGGCTAAGCCGCGCATCGATTTGTGCTGCCGTAACCTCGGTCTCTGGCAAATACTTACCGGTCCCCAAAATCTTCAGACTCAGTGGCATAGTCAATTTCATGCTATCAAACATCCTTCCCCGATTTGCTATAATTAATAATGTTAGTCGAACAGGACATTACTAGAAGGTTTACGAGTTTTTCACAAGAGTTTCGAGCTTATTGGCAGCAGTTCTAAAAGTAGACTGTTGGATGTAAAGCTCACTGCGGTTAAAAAATCTTTTTTTGATTACAACGAGTTATAAGGCCAAAGCCATACAATTTTGTTCTCAAACCGGCTGAAATAGAAGTTGAGAAACTAGTACCGCGTTACTTTTAATTGAGAAATCTGTGTTAATCCGTGTACTCTGTGGTAAAACAAGCCGTTCCTTTGTATTATCGACCATGTAAATGTAATGGGTTCCGGCATCTGTGGTGGAAAATACGAAATAGAACCAAACGAATCAACAGACGCGAGGAACCTTGTGGCGAAGTTGGTGAGAAATCCAGGCTAGTGAACGCTTACGGGATATTGTAATGGATACAGTGAAGAAAATAAATGACATTGGCGACTTTGAGAAACGATTGAGTCAGGTTGAGCAGCAACTGGCTTGCGTGCTGGCTCGAAACGAGTGCGTTGAGAGTGACAAAGCATGGGAGATTTCTTCTTTTCGAATTAGTCTTCTGAGCGCAGTTACTTATCTTACGTGCGCTTTAGTATTTTGGGGAATTGGTGTGAAGTTATTTCTGCTAAATGCCCTAATTCCTACTGTCGGATATTTTCTTTCAACTCAGACAGTGCCTTATGCTAAGGATTGGTGGGTAAGTCAGCAGGCTAACTATCGTAAAGGTAGTGGATAGTATGAAGAGAGACAAATATAACCAATACATAGAGCACCCGCGTTATGGGAGAGCGCCACGAACAACGGGGCTAATTGTTGATTCCTTGGATTCGGTAGTTTTCGAGCATTGGCATTATGGGCGAATCGCTAATACTGCCATAGCAGCCGACACGAGTAAGCAATTGCCTGCAACTGTTCAAGTAACGCATTACTACGATGTCGACAGGACTTGTCGCGATTGCAATAGACCTTTTATCTTCTTCGCCGAGGAGCAAAAGTATTGGTATGAGGAGCTTGAGTTTCCCCTCGAAGCGGATGCCGTGCATTGTGTGCCATGTCGCCGAAAGACTCGTGAGCTTTCGAAAATCAAAACTCGATATGAGGAACTTTGTCATGCCAATCGCTTGACTAGTGAATCTTATGAAATGACAGAAGCAGCAATAGTCTTAGTCGATGAGGGCATCTTTGGTTCAAAGATGCTACATACACTGAAAGGAATTCTTCGACAGATTCCGGTGGATGAGCGTGACCAATCTAAGGGGGATGCCCTATTCAAGCAAATCGATTCTCTTGAGGCATTCAGTAAGGGAAAGAAGGTAGGCTAAAAATGTGCTTGTGTCCAAGTATTAACGCGCTGAATGTGTTTGGTATTGGCATAAGATCTGTATCAGACCGTAAATATCGCTCAGGTATAACTATGCTTGAGATAAATTCGCCAGATGTTGTTGCTCAGGCACTAAAGAAAAGTATTTGTTTCTACCCAAGGTGGATTATTAAGAGTCTCTGTGCACTTTTATAACGTAAGGGAGGATATTGACCGATTTGTAGTTGAGTTAAATCGTATTGTGAAGGATCAGTAATAACTGACTGTCGAATTGTTGGTAATCTCTACCTAATTCGAGAGGACTATAAAACCTGTCCTGTTATGCTCTTACTAAATCGGGAAAATTCAAACGCTTAGGATGTCATATCTCTACAGTTGAAGGGATATCTTTTGAGGTAATAGCTTTGCAAAAAGGCATTTGTTTATTCGTTCTCCTGATTTCTTTAGTCATGCCTGCTGCTCCAAAGCTCATGGCCGCACCCGTTAGAATGACAGACCATTCAGTCCCTAGTGGATTCATTGATAGGATTGCTTTTGGTTCATGTGCTATGCAGTTTGTGGAGCAGCCAATTTGGAATACTATTCTTAAGGTTCAACCAAAACTTTTTTTGTTCTTGGGAGATGCTATATATGGAGATTGGGATGGGAAAGATGTTTTTGCTGCTACCGAAAATAGTCTAATAAGTGACTGGAATAAGCTTGCAGCTAAGCCGGAGTTTCAATTGTTTCGTAGCCGAATACCTATTTTAGCTACATGGGATAATCACGATTATGGCAAGTCCGATGGTGGTGCTGAGTTTCAGCTTAAAAAATCAAGCAAGCGTATCTTTCTTGATTTTTTTGATGAGCCCAGTGATTCTGTGCGACGTACAACAGAGGGTATTTATGATGCGAAAATTATAGGTTCTCCTGGTAGGCGAGTGCAGATTATTCTTCTAGACACACGATATTTTAAAGGACGCTTTATTAAGGATAGTCGCTCTGCTTTGGAGAAACAAGAGCTAAAGATAGTAGGAACATATCTTCCAAACAACGACCCAAACGTAACGCTGCTTGGTGAGGCACAATGGATATGGCTTGAGGAGCAGTTGCGAAAACCTGCGGATCTTCGCTTGATTGTTTCGAGCACTCAGATTGTAGCGGACGAGAAGGGGATGGATGAATGGGGAAATTTTCCATTGGAGCGAAAGAAACTTTTTAACCTAATTCGCAAGACACGTGCCAATGGAGTTTTGTTTCTAAGTGGCAATATTCACTTTGCTGAGATTTCAAAGACTGATGAGGGGCCATATCCTTTGTATGACTTTACTTCTAGCGGAATGACACACATCAATGAACTTTACTCGAAAATTATTAATTCTCGTCGTGTCGTGGGCCCCTATGGGGCAATCAATTTTGGTGTAGTGGAAATTGACTGGGAAAAACAGCCGGCAGCCCTTATTACGCTTAAGGCAATTGGTATTGATGGCGAAATAGCGTTTAAATATCAAATCTCCTTAGATGTGTTGCGCAATGAGGTTTAGCTTTAGAATGTTGGAATTGGCAAGAGAGTTGAGTTGTTAACTATGCCAAGTTCGAGCAGATCCAGTGCGGCATCGGCATCGGCATCAATGTCTTGTCCTTTAATGTTCTTTAGAACGTTTCGCTTGAACTCTAGAAATCCTTAATAGCAGGATAAAAAAATATTTTTTGATGGACGACTTGCAATGACCCCGGTGGCTGTGTATAGTGGGGGTGTGCAAGTTACACACTCCGATTAGCGGTGAAGAAGTATGAGAGAAAGTTTGATTTTTACATTGAGGCTTTTGGTGCGCCCAGTGGTTCGTTTTTCTCTTCGTCGATCGCTTAAGATTCAAGAGGTGCTTGAAGCAGTGAAGCAAGTCTTTATAGAAGTGGCGCAAGAGGAGGCGAAGTCTTGTGGTCAAGAACTAAACGTAAGTCGTCTGAGTATTATGACCGGAATGCATCGTCGAGATGTTAGTCGGTTGTTGAATGCAGCATCGCCCGGAAGAGAACCAGAAAATCTTATGGCTCGTATTATAGGGCAGTGGCGTAACGATCCGCGATTTCTAACCAAGAGCAAAAAGCCAAGAAGCTTGCAGGTCGAAGGAAAGAAAAGCGAATTTACGAAATTAGTTAGCTCTGTTAGTAAGGATTTAAATCCTTACACGGTGTTGTTTGAGCTTGAGCGTTTGGAGTATGTATCAAAATCGCAGGGTAAGGTGCGACTGCTTGCCCAAATGCATATTTCAAAAGGTGATTTGCAGGAATCATTTTCTCTTCTATCTTCCGATTGTGAGGATCTGTTGGCAGCTGTTGAGGAAAATATTTTCCGAGAGCCGCACATTCCAAATCTCCATTTAAAGACTCATTATGACAATGTTCTTCGAGAAGCTCTTCCTGAGATTCGCAAATGGCTTTTGCGTAAAGGGACTACTTTTCATCAGGATGTAAGCACATATCTTTCTAAATTTGACGTGGATGTAAACGCAAAGCTTAAAGGCAAAGCAGGCTGTCGAGTCGCGCTCGGTTCGTTTAGTTTGACCGAGGTTTCAGAGAGAGTCGACGGGGTTAATAATAACAGGTCACAGTGAGTGATCATTGACGGAGAGAAGTAAGATGGCCCGAGGAAATACAAATCGCGGTATAGCAGTAGTGGTGATACTTTATGTTTGGTTGTTTGCAATTCTTCCGGGTTGCGGAGGGGGTATTTCTGGCACTGGAGGGCTTGTGTTTTCTGGAACAGTAAGTGGAGTTGATGGAAAGGCACGTTTGGGGGTGGTTGTGACTATGGTTCAAACGGGTGCGTCTGATACTACGGATGATAATGGTGAGTTTGAGATTGTAACCGAGGTGTCGGCGCCAATTGTAATCATAGCTTTTGCATCAAATGAAGTTGATAGTTCGATTGAAATTGAAAGTTTTCCGAATGATGCTTCTGGGGCGATTGTTGATGTAGTTATTGATGAGTTGCGTAGCGAAATAGCGTCTACCAATATTCAGATAATTCGAGACGAGCCAGGAAGCGAGGCGCCAGATGATTCAATTGTCGAACCATTACCGCAAGTGCCATCTACTCCTCCGCCTTCGGTGGGAGACATTTGCACAGCTTTATTTGACCCCGTCTGTGGCGTGGATGGTCTAACCTATGGTAACGAGTGCGAGGCCAGTAGGAGTGGTGTCGAAATTGCTCATAGAGGAGAATGTGACGACACAGATGTGTCCTTGCCTGTTCCTGTTTCGGAGCCAGAGGATAGTGTTTGTGTGCAAGTTGTTGTTTGTGGAAGTGACGGAAACTTATACCCTACGCCGTGTGCTGCCGAGGAGGCTGGCGTTATTGTTGTGCCGGATGAGGAGTGTAATTCGTCAGATGAATTTGCTTGCGCGCAGGTGATTGTTTGTGGAGATGACGGAAATTTTTATTCCACTCCATGTGACGCGCAAGATGCAGGGGTAATTATTGTGCCGGATGAAGAATGTATGATGCCCGCCGAAGGCGAGTTTGGGATAACTGCAATTATGTAAGTATGATGCTATTTTCTTGCAGTACACAAGATGTTGGTTGTGTGCTGCATAGTTGTCGTCTATATTACAGCATCTAAATAGCAGCTTTCGCAATAAACTGTTTCAGGTCTTACGGCTGACGGTTTCCTTATCAAAATACTGCCCTTTGACAGAATTTCTGATGTAGTATAGGTTATCCGCTCAATTTTCAATGAACCGATTTATAGTTTAGCTTGCGAGTTTTTAAACAATGGCATCACACGCAAAAGTAGCAAAAAGTAAGCGCCGAAAAAAGAACGCTAAAGTGCTCAAGAATCGATATCGCAAAATGCGTGCTAAGGCTAGGCGTGCTGAAAGAGAAGGCCTTATTTCGTTCAGTTAGCGCGATTTTCCGTATGTTCTCAATAACTTTGGGTGGAACATAACTGCTGTAAATTTAACCACAGATTACACAGAGAACTAATCTGTGAAAATCTGTGTAATCTGTGGTTAAATAATGATGCGCTGTTGCTGGCTTCCCGGAGTTATTGAGCACATACTCTGGTAAGTTGCGATTACCTATCAACAGTAGAGGGGACAAGGTGATTATCCGGTCGTAGAGGACTTACAACATCCAAAATGCGCCAATGTAGAGCAGCGCAACAAAAACCCTAAAACTTTAAATTCTCACTTGTAAATGGCTTTTTGGGTGGTCTGCCAAGTATAGTTTTTAGAATATGATTCATTGTCGTAGTGTCGTTATCGAAGCCAGCATGTGAGGTGCTGCGAGTTTTGTTTCCCGATACTCCGTTTGAGTAATGAAACTCTGTATTCTTATCCCCGCGTGTTGCCATATTTTTGAACTTCTCCATTCCTAGCAATGGCCGCTCTTTTTCGCGTTCGAATGCGTTTGAAACCAAATAGAGAAGCGACTTTCGATAAACCATGCTCGAAAGCACATGGTCGTCTTGTTCAAGTTTGTCCAGTAAATTATAAATGACTAGCTTTTTTAATTTGAGCTTAAATTTTTTCTTAAGCACCGGTAGGTAGGTCTTATGATAAAGGTCAACTGTGCATGCAGGAGCCATGAGTGAGCAAGAATCTATAGTGACCTTGTGATTCTTTAACGCAGTTAGGAGATTGGCAAATAAGACGGAGCCAGTGCTATGTCCCACTAGGTGAATTTTCTTTGGAGGGTGCGGTGAATTATTCAGCGCGTTTAGAAAATACTTTAGACTTTCCGTTCCAACGCCTTTTGTTGCGAAAGCCTCAGTTGCATCAATTTTCATTTCGTCCCAGATAAGTGTTCCTGGGCGGCGTATTATGTGCTCCACCATCTTGTCAAGCCAATCTGAGATTCCACCGACAAGTTGCGTTGCTCTCTGGTGTTTTCTGGTAATTACATCCTTTAGTTCTTCCACAAGGCCGGTGTCGTACATTATGTGGTAAGGATAAATTCCATTTTGCTTAAATATGGGTTTCATGGCAGCAATTCGCGCTGCGGAATCTTTAGGTGAATTAAGTCCACCGTGGCCAAAGAAAACTAGATGTTGATAGTTCGAGCTGTTAGCAAGAAATTCTGCCGTTTGTTTAACATCAAAGGCGGTGCTCCAATAACGATCTCTATTGGCAAATTTGCCGTCATCTATATGAACAAAGTGACCTGAAATGGAATCGCGTCGAGTAGATGATTTTGAGGTGTATTCATCAGAACGTTTGTCTTCATAAGCAATTAATCTAGAGGATAATGGCTTTTGTCCGAATATTTGAGGAGTAGGTAATGCGAGTCTAAATACCCAAGCGTCCATGACGTTTTCGATCCAATCCTCGTAAGTCCATAGAGCTTGTCCGTTATGTCCCCATGATTTCCCCCAGGAGTTTTGAACAAAAAATCCATGCTTGTTGTAGCCCACTATCGCGAAAGCATGCCCAGCTTCTGTGCTTTTTCGCTTTTTTATCGTGCTGTTTGCTGGGTCATCCCAACCGGAGTGATAGCGTGTAGATGCAACAACGACACCTGTTGTCATAAGAGCTGCGTGAAAATCACTAACTTCTGGACGAAGTCGATAGTATGCGCCTAGCGTAATGTTTCTTGCGGCTTTAGCTCGTTTTATTGTAAGTTCTCCTTGCTTTGAAGGACTGGTTTTATACGGCCATAAATCGCGCTCACACACACCCATGTTTTTAAAGCCGTGAATAGCTCCTCTTAGGCTTGAACCTTCGTAATCTTCACCGGCCCATTCGTCATGAAGTTTGGCTGTTTCGTAAAGCATACGTTCGCTAACCAGAATATTGTTTCTAGCTCGTCGATTTAGAAGATTGATTGCAGCGGCCAGGGCAAAGCCCGTGCAGGCGCCCTCACTTTTTTGGTCTAGTACCTTTAAATCCGTAGGGGGAGGGAACTCATGTGTTAGCTCAATCAGTGGAGGTCGAAAGATCCAATCACGACTGTCGGGGTAGTCAGCACGAACGTTCGTCTTTTTGTTGGACATCGGAGCACTCCGGTTATGTCATAAGATACCATTATTTAAACAGTTACGACATTTGATGAGCTGAGTCTATCGGGATTTAATACGCATAATGTTTATGAGAATAGTGATGTTGCTAAAGATAGTGCGCTTTAGTCACCGCAATCTCAGAAGGCTTTTTGACAATAGTTGCAGCAAGTGCAAGAAGGATATTCAGACGAGTTTTCCCCCGAAAGGTCTGAAACTATTTATTGCGAATCATGTTACGAGTTCATTGTGTGACTGATCGAAACTGGTGCTAGTGCAAAAAGTAGAGTGAAAATGAGATGAGAAGCTAGTTGAAAACGCTGAGAAATAGGGCGATAAATGAAAATAGTGTGTAAAAGCGACGCTGTCTGTGTATTTAGGCAGAGTCGCTTTTGGTTTGGGTGTGTTGGGTGAGCGTTACAATTCCTCGGCAATCGAGGTTATTACAATTGCCCTTGGTATGCTTGTTTCAAAGCCTAGTAAGATCTTTGGGACCTCACTAATAGTAGTCCTTTGAGTAAGGGGCAATTTGACCTCCTTGATAGTGACCTTCTGGTCATTATCTTGGATGCCGTATCTTACTTCGTACACCCCAGGGGTTAACACAAGTGGCCGTTTTCCGTATTTTCTTGTTTTTGATTCCATTCTCATCTTTTTCTCCTTTTTAAAAAATTAAACTACCCCTCAACGTTCGAGGGTAAAAATAAATAAAAACGTAACTTTCTACAGACAAACATAATAAACGTTCGTCTGTAGAAAGTTACGAATTACCCTGCAAACCATCTCGTCAGATAGGAACGGAAAAAGGAACAGCTCAAAGGAGTTTTTGACAGCAAATGATATCAAGAAAAATACTAGCGGCCTAAATGCCTCAATTCGGATCAATCCATTGCAATCAACGGAGTTCGACGATTATTGCCAACCGCAACACGTATAACTTTAGCAAGCAACTAAATTAAAAAAAGCCCAAATATAACCTCATAATATTAACATTCTATTAGCTTTCTCATCTCTTCTGTTTGCTCTAAAGGAAAAAGCTAGCGCAACAAAAGAGATGAGGTGAATCACGTCTACTCGATTGTAGTCTATGGAGGCTTAAAGAACAGTTAGACCTTGAATCTGGGAGGATGAAGTAGTGCAGCACATTAGCGGTACCTGAGAACTGCCCATCCTATAAAGGTTATGTAAAAAATCCTGAGAGTGAATCATTTAAGCTTTAGTATGACTAACTTACGAAAGTGCTAAGGTGTAACTTTTCAATAAGCTCAGTAAAGGTGTGGGAGATTGCCACAGGTAAGAAGAATCGCCAGAGCGATTTTCTCACCTTCGCAATGACATGGTTGATAGTTTATTTAGAACTTACGCTAAGGTGGCGAAATTATGTAGGAAAGAGAGAGATTCCGACCTGGTCATCGAAACGTTGTAATGAGGATAATGATATGGAATGTATATTTGCCGATACTAAATGTCACTACTCATGTCAAATAATCATAACACAGAGAAGGAAGTGAGAATTAGCTTTTCGAAGTTTTTACAGTGAGTGTTATGACTTATAAAATTATATATTAAAAGAATCTGAGGGTAAGCAGTAGTTATGGCATTTAATACAGATACGTCTAGCAGCCATGAGATTAATGGAAATAGTTTTATCGAGCGTGATACGAAGCCAGATTCAAAGAAGCCGAACAAGGACACAAAAGATACTGTGTTGCCTAAGCTAGACATGACGGAGCAGCTTACCGCTGAACGCAGTAAGGTTCTCCTCGCGATACTAAAAGAAACGCTTGATCCTGGTACAACAATTGAATCAAGTGTACGCTTGTCAGGAAAATTAACGCGTGAGATCCGTAATCAACCTTTTTATGAGGGGGGATTTAACGTTAACCCAATGTTCAAATTGAAGATTGATAAGAAGCTTATTACGAAGCCTATTACGACGCATAGTGATTTTGTTAGTAAAGTCATAATAGAGGCTACTCAGACGAGCACAGAGGTTTCAGATCCCGTAGATCCACGGGTTATAGTTAAGGGCAAAAAGTCGGTTACTATACCATCCGATATAGACATAACGAATGACTCTTCCAAGGTTTTGGATATAGTGAACAACTCACCAGTCGAGGTATCAACGATTGCGGTTCTTAAACGGGAGGGGGGAGTCCTTATTGGGGGACCTGCCGCTTCTAGCGGATTGATAAGAAAAGTTGATGGCAACTTTTTTTTAATTGATCCAAACTCTAAGAAAGAGTTACCCCTTGTGTTCGATGAGAACACTGTCGGTTTTAAAGACTTCCTGAGGAGTTTTCCCAGCTCAATCAGCCCCCAAATCAGCCCCCCTTATCAAGTTATTGGGATAGCGATTATTAAGCAACAAACACGGATTGTTGGGATGAAGGTAAGCGAAATCGAGAAGATGACTAAGGAGAACAGAGACACTACACCTTTAACTTGAAAGAGTTTTTAGGTAATTAGAAAAAATGTTTTCAGTCGGACATGCCCGCTGCACATTAATTTGTGCGGCGGATTGTTATAAGAAACACTTTTGTTTCAAACTATAAGACCGCGCTACATCAACAACTCAACATTAGCGCGCGGCACGATGACTTCTTCCCCGCTCTCTAAGCGAGCTTTCAATACTCGCACCTTTGCACCACTTGGAATCTCTGTAGGTTGCTGAGGTAATTCCACAACTTCACCAAGACTCCCAAAGTATGGAACTCGAATAATGCGAATCTGTGTGCCGACGCTTAGTCCACGACTTTCCTGTGCCATTGAAGCAGCTTCTGCCTGTTGATTAGTATCAGGCACTATAATTTCCGGCCGCATCGCACCAGCTCTTACTTGAGTAGCGCCATTAACCGACGCGTTTTTGCCCTGTAGCGTTAACGCTAGCTTCGTAATGCGAGCCGATATCGGTAGCGAACCAAAGCCTTCAGTTACGATAAGCGTAAACGGGACTTCTTCGTCTCCCGTAATTGATACTCCTATGTCATGACCTACGAAGTTTCGCAATGTGTTCGCATCAATCGAACCAGTTACAACTGCTGCGACATTTCTTCTTGCGGCAACCTTTAGTGCCTCTTCAGTGAAACGAGCTCCGCCAATTAGAATAGCGTTACTTAAGTCGGTATCAATCTTATCCAGAACTTCTCGCTCGACCGTTGCGTTATTATCTATCTCAAGCGGGTGAATAATCCCTAGCCTTTCACCGCCTACTCCGAAAATACCCTGAATAAGAGCACCGCTCGAGTCAATAGTAACAGATTTTGTTTCGTCTACTTCACTTACTGTTCCGCTTATGTATGCACTGATGTTAAGTGGAACAGGCGCTTGGCGAATTCCAACATGAGCATTGGCCTCGGTAATGAATTCAACAACGCCACTAACGGGGCTTTCTAGTTTAGTTGTAAAGAAGCCAAAAAAGATTTTTGTCGAGCACAACAATTGCCCCTTTTGGATCTGCATGCCGTCCTTAACTTTCAGTCCCTTTGACGCATCTATCGGGTCGAGCCCCATGCGATCGGCCACCCTGATGATACTCAAGTCTCCTGGTAAATCGGCTGACAAAACAGGTGTTGTGGCCTGAACGAGCGTGCCGACTTTTACAAGAGCCTTTCCGGGAATAGGAAGTTCTCGAATTTTCCGAATTTTAGCGTGTTTAGTTACCTGCAAACCAGGTGTATACGCTTGACTCATGTTAATACACCTCAGTTTGTGACACACTTAGGCCAAAACTATCATACCAAGATTGAACCATTTTTTGTCGTTGCTTCTCCTCTTCTGGAAAAGTTATCGGGCGACCACGGCCATCTAATATAATCCCAACTTCGCCACCTGAAAGAGTCGTTTGAACCTGCTTCGCGTCATGTGCGATGCGAAGTTGTGAAGAGAGCGAAGTAATAGTAGCTTCTACTTCTTCCCCTATCCCGAGGTCTAACACTAGCAACTGGCCTTGATGGAGTGTAATCTTTGGTCTTCCCGCAATGTTAACTCCTAGTAAGGCTTGACCTTGTTTGGCCACTCCCTCGGGTGCAATATGAGTTCCAAGTGGAATCAGGCAGTCTCTCATGAAGATTTCAGTCGCAGCTTCAGGGTGAATGCTTGAAAGAACTCCAAGGTGAGGCATCATAAAGACCGAATCAACTGCTAATTTAGTGATTCCAACCGGTTCATATGCATCAATCAGCATGAAAGCTGCACTTTTGCGATTTGGTGCGTGACTCAAGACTCCTCCGGAACCAATTATTAAGCTGAGTCCTAGCATATCCACCAGGCTTTGCTCCGCTCCTTTTGTCGTAAACATTTGAGATATGGCCCTAGTTCTCTTAGCTCCTTTAAGTCCTGCGGCAAGCCTTTTGTGGTGATTAAACGCTAGGCGCAGAGCTTCTCTGCATACAGCTTGCTCTAAAATTAAATCCTCAAGCGTGTGCGGAATAGTGGTGGGGCGAATCATTTTATTGCGGAGCCTGTCTCGAATCTCATCTTGTGGTATTCCAAATGGAAGCCACCTACCTACATTTTCCTCTCCACTTTCAAGAAGCACATTTGCCACTGAGTAGCTCATACCGAGGTTGGCACTCACGGTTCGATTAAATACAGGTGTTTTGTCTACGGTATTAGAATTGAAAACTGAAAAAACGTCTGTTGTGGCACCGCCGATATCTACCGCAACAATCTGCTGTTTTGAGCGTTTTGCGACGTCAAATACCATCTGTCCTACCGCAGCAGGAGTCGGCATGATGGGCACAGGAGACCAGGAAAGTAGTTTGCTGTATCCCGGAGCGTGGCTCATTACATGGTTTAGAAATAACTCATGGATTGAGTCGCGAGCAGGGCTTAAGTTCTCAGTTTCAAGAGTTGGGCGCAAATTGTCTACAGCAACAAACTCGAAATGCTTGCCTAGTATTTCAAAAGCTTGTTCGCGAGCCTCTTTGTTGGCTGCATAGATGACAGGAAGTGTAAGTGTTTCGCCAAATCTCGGGCGTGGGTCTGCTTGAAGTATCGTTTCAGCAAGTTCAAGGGGGTGGTCTATCGTTCCACCATCAATTCCTCCGGCAATTAAAACGATATCTGGGCGCAAATGTCTAATTTTTTGAACACGCTCATGCTGCTCTCTGCCGTCATCGGCGGAAATTGCATCCATAACAATCGCACCGGCTCCAAGAGCCGCGCGCTCGGCACTTTCTGTTGTCATAGAGGATACAACCCCTGCAACAATCATCTGTAAGCCGCCACCGGCAGAGCTAGTTGAGATGTATATATCAACACCACTCTCGTCTTCCGCTCCTTGTTTCATTAGCAATGGGCAGCCACCCGAGTCCTGAGTGTAGTTAGTGTCTACGATGTGGCGTGAGGAGAGTTCTTGAACTTCTGTAAAGGCGTTTAGTGCTCCAATTGTTACATCGGCAACAGGTTTTTCAACCGTTGTTGGGGCTTCTCCTCGAAAAGTGGCACGCCAACCATCGCTTTTTTTCTCAAAAAGAATCGCCTTTGTTGTAGTTGAGCCGCAGTCTGTTGCAAGAACAACCGAAAGTGACTCCTTGTCTATATTATTGTTATTGGTTTGCATGGGTTAATCAGCTACAAATATTCATCCAAGGTAGGTTGCAGGACCAAGTGTTTAGAAGAAACTGCAAGCGTTCTACGAGCAATGCCATTCGTGCCATTATGGTAGTGCCAAAGAATGCCCCGAAACAACCCATCATCATCCACCTTCCAGCGGAAGCAGAACGCTCCACCAATCCACCAGATTTGCGCTTAAAGGTAAAGAAAAAATAACTTAGCGTTGTCAGTAGCGTGAATATAAATATTATATTGCTTATGGTGCCGCCAACATCATCCGGAATATACAAAGGTCGAAAAGAATCAAAAAGCTGCGGGAACATCTCGTTTATAAAGCCCTTGAAAGCTAATCCGCCTGATACACCCAGTCCAAAGCCGATTGCAATTTGTGCAAGCCAATTGTGTCGGCGAGTTAGGATAAAATAATAGAGTAATCCAACGGCAATGGGGATTAAATACAATAAGTATAGATTCTCATACGGCTCGTTGTAAGTGCCATCAGGGAAAGCCATTCTGTCGAATCCGAGCATGGGCTTAAACACTTCTTGCCAGAGAAAAGTTCGAACAGATTTCATCACTGAAATTCCAGTAGCAATTCCAATAAAGAAGTGCTCAAAAAAGCGATAGACGGGATTCTCTCGATAGAGAAAAGAGTATATTGCAAGCGTAGATATGCCAGCTAGAAAAATTTCCCACCATGTTATGTCATTAAAATATGTCATTATGCGTGAAGTCTTATGCGTTTTTTATGTTTCTTTGTATAGATAGCTTGCTACAAGCCCAATGTTTCCGAGTATTATAAGGCCAATAATGACTAAATGGGCATATGCTAGCCCTGTGTTTATTAGTAGTGCTGAACCTTGCTTTCGATTTGGGAAATTCTTAGTGAGAAGCAGTTCGTACCAAGCAGCTCCGGCAATTCCTTCAAATAGGCCTACAAGTTGTTCTGATGCAAAGTATATATGTGCTTCTGGAATACTAATAGAAGTGCAGCCATGCAGGAATGGAGGCCTATATTCCTTAGCTTGGAAATACTGTATCCATGATTGAAGAGCGCCGGATAGACCTGTAAATTCCATGAGCATCGATATGTTTTTTATTGTATGCACTTCGCGCATCAGAGGTATGTCCTCTATCGGCGTGCCTAGAGCGTCAGCTTTTAAATGCTCGTGAAAATCTTGAGCTTTAGCTAAGCTCTGAATCATTATTCCGCTTCCAGGACGGAATCCAAAGTTAACCCAGTCAGTGCCATAGTCCCAAGTACTTTCGGGCATCTCAGCGTTAAGTCTCTTTGCTACCTCGAGGGGGACATTTTCTAGAAATGGAGTCGCCAGTGTATAGACGGTTATTAATCCAAAAGGGACTCGCTTTCTCATTAAGTGTTCTATCGCGACTTCTAGCTGAGCTTTATTTTCTGCCTGTGTATTTGGTCCCCAATCTACTGCGATAAGGACAATCTTATCCGAGGAAGATTCCAGTTTTTCTACTGCTTCGTAAAAGGCATCAGCTGTGGCCATTTGAGCAGGCGGGAGTTTGACTTTGAGAACGAGTGGTATAGCAAGAGAAATAGCGACAAGAAGATAAATAATTCGTCTGTCGATGTCATCGAAAAATTTTAGGATAGTGATTAAAATATTCACGTCTAATTACTCCCCTGCGGTGTGTCTATATAGGAATCATCAACCGCTAATGGGCTCTTTTCGAGAGAAAGCCACATTCTTACTGCCATTGCGAGCCAAGCAACTCCAGAGCCAAATGTTATCGCGCGAAATGCAGGGGTGCTGATGTTTTCTAAAAGCCAAAGGCGAACTTGGGGAAGTTGTTCGTGGATATACAACGGCCCGTGGGCAATTTGCCCTAGCATGACAACAATAGCAGCCGACATCATTAAGAAAGCCTCAAAGGATCGCACTCTGAATGTGCGATACGCTGCGGTGGCTACATAAAAGGCTAAAAGAGAAAACATAGCTGAGCCAAGCGGAACAAAAAACGCTTCAAAAAAGAAATGAGAGGATTTTCGAGCTGTCGTTTTCTCGTAATTTAGAGCCGTTATGTCTCGAGCATGAGAAGCCGTTTCCTTTAATGTCGTAATGAGGTTTTTGTTGGCATTCTCTAGTTCTGCATTGTCGGTTGTATGATTAAGGTAGCTAGAATGCAACTGCGTGGCGTTAGTTTGTGCTTGTCCAAAGGATATCAGAAATTTATCTACAGCTTGTTTTTCTTTTGGAGTTTCTGTGTGAATACGTAAGAAGCCTTTATTCGATTCAAAGTCTGAGCGAATTTTTGAGAGTTCTTCGATTAATAATTGAACGCGCGACTCTGCGTCAATGCCGTGGTTGTCGTAGTCGTTCTTGATTTTATTTGTATAGTCTACAAGGATGGAGATTTCTTTCACCTCGTTGGACATTTGTTCTGCGTTTTGAAAGTCAAAACCTTCTATGAAGAATGTAGCAAAAAGACCTGCAAGCAGGGCAACAGAATTAATCCATCTTTTTTTTCGCTTTGCGATAGAACCTACATGGACTCTCAGTAGATTAATAATACCCAGGCCAATAGCCATAGCTCCAACTAGTATTGTGCTTCGGCTGATATGGCGGTGAACCTCGGAAAAGTTGGGTCCAGCAATTTGCTCGAGTATTGATTCGGGTAAGATAAACTCTAGAAAAAAGTACAGCCCTCCTATAAAGGTGACGGCTGCTATAATGATTTGCTTGTAGTTTCGTGTCATTTAACTGCTAGTGAAAATCCTATGCGAATATATTTAATAGTTCATCCCAGGACGCATTCATCCATTCAACTAATGGAGTTTGTGCAGTTCCCGTGGTGGCGGAATAATAAGTAGCTTGAGCAATGCCGATAACGATTATTACAAGCAATATTGCTTTACCGAAATCCTGACCTCGAAGGCTACCGGTTTGAACAGGATCTCCTGAGAGATATGCTCCAGCTGCGTATAGCTCTTCTCCTATAAGAGTATAGTCACATGTCGTAATAAAGAATGGAACTTGTTCTGGTGAGGTAGTTGCGGCGACTTGAACAGCGCCAATTTGCAAACCCGCTTCGGCAAGAATTAGCGATTCTGCCGCAAAACGCCCAACCAAGAATGCACTTCCAACGTTTTCTCTGTGAATGAGCCCCATATATCCAGAGGCATAAGCAAACTGTTCTTCTGATAGAAAGCGCACTGATGTTGGGTCATAATTTGAAAACTTCTTTTCCGAGCGATACGCATTTTGAAGAGTAGCTTCAGTTAGCACCAGCGCTTCAGGATCGCTACAGGGAACAAATAGATGTGAGTGAAACATTGCAGCTTTTCTGCCGATATACCTGAGAACACCCAAGCAGGCATAAAGCAGTGGGCTAATTCCTGTTAATCCCGACGTAAATGACATAGGTCGTCCAATTTCAACGGCTCGGCCAATAGCTTCGTCTATTGCGTCAATGCCGGGAATACGGCGTATTGATATTTTTTTACCGTTGCGCGCCTCAGCAATGAAGAACATCACTACACTGACGAGTGAAGCCAGAAGTAGAATAGAAAAAGGATTTGCATGTTCCATAATGTTACTCAGTGGGTATTGGCGTAAGTGTCTATTAGCTGCATAAGTTGCTCAATATTACTTCTCTCGGCAAAAACTGTCTGTAGGTGATGAACGCGATTAGCTCCAAAAAGCGGTATTGCGATTGGAGCAAGCACAAGAGATGCATTGTAGATAATAGAGCTGATAGGCTTGTGAAGCTCCAAGAATAACAATACAGGTGTGTGAAGCTTGAGATTCACTATACGTCTTGCCAATTGCTCAAGTTCCTCTGTATGTGACTTTAAATGAATATCGACTGTTGACTGCATATTCTGCGATAAAATTACTCACGTTTATGTGGCGACTGTTCTCAATGATAATACAGTGGCGTAAATGCATCATCCTTTTTTTGTGATTTATGAAGAAAAGTAAGACTAAAGTTATGGTGACGGGGGCGAGTGGCTTTGTAGGGGGGCATATTTGTTTTGACCTTGCTAAGAGTGGACATGATGTTGTCGCTATTGAAGGGACTAGAAACTGTGCCAGGCAGGTTTGTGATGCGGCCAAGGGTGTTAGGCGAGGGGATTTAGCGGATATGTCGTTTGTGACTGTCCTATTACAAGAGGTAAGGCCTGATGTTATAGTGCATGCTGCGGCTCTTGCTAATACGGGGATATGTCAAAAGAAGCCCGAACTTGCAAAACTTCATAATGTGGTTGCGACTCAGAACATTGTTGACGTGTGTAGTGATGTTTTTGCTACAACAGCGCCGCTGCTGATTTATCTATCTACAGATTTGGTTTTTGATGGCATTGAAGCACCATCTGGTGGTTTTAGTGAAGAGCATGTGCCTGAGCCCAGATCGGTTTATGGAAAGAGCAAGTATGAGGCTGAGGGTAGAGTTCGCAAGTATTCAGGTAGTGCTGTGATTGCTCGAACGTGTTTGGTGTATGGAGGCAAGCTTGGAGAGAATGAAGGATTTATGGGCTGGCTTCGAGGTGATTTAGCTAGTGGGAGAAGTGTAACGCTATTTGAAGACGAGTGGAGAACGCCGATTTATGTTTCTGATATTAGTAGTGCGATGGAGGCAATTATAAGAAATCGTGACAATGAGTCGAGTTGCGATGCTGTAGACATCGTTAATGTAGCTGGCCCTGAGAGGATTTCTCGTTATGAGTTTGGACTTAGGGTTGCAGAGCATTTTGGTTTTGATTCGGAGTTAGTACTGAAATGTAAACAGGCAGATGTTCCGACCGAAGCTCCAAGGGCTAGGGATGTTAGTCTGGGCTCAAGAAAGCTTGAAAGCCGTTATGGTATAGCGTCGCGTTTTTGTGAAGAAGCGCTGTGTTTAATGGGGCAATCGGACAGCGATAAAGAATGACACATCGCTAACAGAACGTAAGTCCTCAGGGGTGTCGATGTCGGAAAGTGCCTCAAGTTGTACAACCCTCGCCCCTCGAGAGGCGAGGCGCCTGAGTGTCTCTTCGCAAGTTTTTTCACTACTCCAAGGAATGTTCTCAAACACTTCTGGGAGCTCGTGAGATAGGCCGATTAGGTAGTAACCCCCATCGAATGCAGGTCCAATTACAGCATCTTGAGAGTGCAGTGAACGAAATGCTTCAGTGACAATATCTTGAGTGATGTCGATACAATCCGTGCCGATAGCGATTACTCTCTTTGCCCCAGAAGAAAAAGCCCAGCTAAATGCACTTGTTAAGCGCTCCCCTAGGTTGCCGCTAGCTTGTGGGCGCGCGATAAAGCTGGGCCCGAGCCAATGTTGAACGTCGGGTGTGCGCTCTGGTGGCTCGACAAGAGCCACCAGAGAAACTTGACTGTCGACTAGAGAGCACAGTTCATGGCAGATTCTGTCTACCATTTGTGTGTACATCTTAGCCGCACCCTCTGGGCCAAAAGCTGGTATTAACCGAGTCTTGGTTTTGCCAGGCTCGGGGTGACGTGCAAAAATAAGGAGTGTGTCCTTGTTCAAGCTTTCCACTAGCGTACTCATTTTAGCAACAGCAATCGTCATCTGAGCAACTAAACGTTTCGGTTTCTCCCTTTGATGGATCCCCTACTATAAACATTTCACAATACGGCGAGTGAGAAAGCTTAGCAGCTGTGTCTGTGCAGACTTCAACTGCAATTCCCCTTGGGAAAAAATGCCCTTCTTCGTCCGTTATGCCTTTAAATGGGCCTTGATAGATAGCCTTTTGCCCAACAAAAACACAACCACTAGACTTTTCAAATTTGTAGCCGCGAACCGTTACAGAATAAAAGCGATGCCCTTCCACTTCTTTCCAGAAAGTTTTCTTGATTACCTGTATGCCGTAAAAACCAGTTCTTTCTAAATAGGAGACAAACTCTTCTTCAGTCAGTGCCCCACTGATGCACTCACCCCATAGCCTGGGGTCTCTGCGCTGATGAGTTGGAACCTCTTCGTCAGAAACTATGTCGGATACAACCACCCGGCCGTGGTTTTTCAGAATACGCCACATCTCTGCCATCACGAGCTTTTTGTCAGGTGAGAGATTAATCACACAGTTTGATGTCACCAAATCAACGGAGGCGTCTTCTGCTGGAATTTCCTCCAGGAAACCGTGTCGAAAATCCACTGCGTCATATCCAAGATTTTTGGCAACGGCAATCTTTGACTCTCGCGCAACGGCGAGCATCTGATCGGTCATGTCTACGCCTATCGCTTTGCCCGTTGGACCGACTTTTTTTGCTGCGATAAAAACGTCAATGCCAGCTCCAGAGCCTAGGTCAAGTGTCGTTTCTCCTGGTTTGATGCCAGCAAGGTCTACTGGCGAGCCGCATCCATAGAAACGCTCAATTACTTCCTTGGGGATATGTGTGATATCTTCAGGGTTTGGTTTCGTTGGGCAACACAATTCGGCTTGAGGAGTCTCCGCAGCGTTTCCATAGAAGTCACGAACCAAAACTCTTGTTGCATCTAGCTCAAATGACAAGACACATTCCGAATGTGAGGTTATAACTTCTGGAACCTCTTCGTCGTCTGCACAAGTTACTGCACGGTCGCCCATGCCAGTAAATACAATCGGAGCATTGAAACCAGATTTGCCGTTTGTGTGAATAGCTTTTCTTTCTTCTGCAAGGGAGACCAAGCAGTCATCAATCATTGCCATGTGTAGCTTGCAGTATGGATCGTGTGCAAGGACAGAGCCTTCGTAGAAATAAGAGTGCTCAATATCACCACCGCCACATAGGTACTTTAGTGGACATTCCTTGCAGATTTCCTTTTTCTCGACAGTCGCTTCGCGAAATGTTTTGGCTACTTTGCTTGTTTGCCAAATTTCATTGAGGCTTTGCTCGTGGATACTTCCACAAGTAAGGTCTTCGACATTAGCTGTTGCGGCTGAAGGGTATACTAGGCCATCAGAGTAAACACAAAGACTAGAAACGCAAGCATTAGATAGATCTCGTTTTGCTCCGTGCGGAACGTTTAAGCGAATCTTTAATGACTCGTAATTATCAATCGTAACGCCACATTCAATTGCGGTTTCTTGAGCCTTGCGGACTATATTGATTACATCATCTGTAAAAGGAGCTTCGGTCGAAGAATCAATGTCTAAGTCGTTACCTTCTGCTCTTCCTCGTTTGTGTAACCAAAGTAGGTGATGCCGTTTTCCGCCTAGAGAAGATATTAGGCGAGTCACTTCAGGCACGTCGCTGATGTTGGTATGAGTAATTGCAGTCGTTACCGTAACGTGAAATCCGGCATCAATTGAGTTTTGAATGCCCTTAATGATTTTAGGAAAACTGCCATTGCCTCGAATAGGATCATTTATTTCAGGAGATGAACCATCAAGGCTTATCTGAAGTCTAATGCGGTCCTTGTCGAATGAGCTAAGTTTTTCAAGCCTTTTTCCCTCAAGCAGAATGCCGTTTGTAAGCACTGCGAGTTGTGCTTCTGGATCTTCTAATACATGAGCACAGAGCTCAAAGAAATCTTTTCGCACTAGTGGCTCTCCGCCAGTGAAGTAAATTCTCTTGGTTCCGAGCTTGCGTGCTTGGCTGATAATGTCTTTAACCAATTCGGTAGATAAACCAGGGTCGCCATCTGGCCCAGATGAGACTAAGCAGTGATTACAACTTAGGTTACAAGAATTATTTGTATGTACCCAAAGTTCAGATAGAGGGCTGTTTTCAATATACGGCAATCTCCCCGTATAGCCGTTAGTGAACTGTTGTTCCTGAACAATACCATGTCGCAATGCATCTCGCGCTAGAGTTTCAACATGTTGCCACGCTTTTGGCCATTCTAGCTTATTCTTAAGTGCGTAATCACTGACAATGTCGTCAATTGAACGCTTTCCGTCGAATGCGGAGATTATGTCCGAACCTAGCTTATCTGTGGCAATCCAATTAGGCCCATCTCTATCAACTAATATGATAGAATTTTCGTCACTAAATTCAGTTAACTCTCGTCTGTGCAAAATTGTATTGTTAGATAAATCCATTTTCCTACCTTTAGTTACTAACTGAGTGGAGTTGAAGCAGCATCTTTATGCCATTTAATTATAATCTCGACAATGCCAGCCTTGTGGCACAGGAGCCATTGTCGCAAGCATTTGGTAGGTTAAGTCGTTTAGAAGGAGGCAATCCTTACGCTGCTCATAATGACAGAGGCACCAGGACTTTTTGATTGCTTGTATGATTTACTCATGCAGTGCTTGTGGGTTTATTGTGTGAGGAACTCTTGCCTCGGGGTTTAGGAGGGTAGTGAGTCCGTTGGTAAGAGCAAAGTAACTATCGTGTTGTATATCTCCGGATTGTAGAAAAGTGTCCAGTCGAGTTAATATTTGTTCAGGTGCAAGGTTTAGCGCTTGGTAGATTGCTGAGACATTCTCTTTTGCGGTTTCTAAATCCGTTGCATTACTTATGGCAGCGTTTGTAAAGTATCCTGTGAAATCTGTTTTGAGTTTCTTATTGTTTCCAAATATTGCTGTTGTGACTGGGTTGAGCCAGCCAACTACTTGGTGGGTAAGGGGATTCGAGGTATCAATTTGATATGGTGCTCTTTCTGTACCATCTGTGTTTTGATAACGAGCTCCGCCATCTATCCCAATATCGTACTTACTGCCATCCGCTAGGGTTAAGTGATAATCGTGGTCTATAATATTTTGGCTTTGCAGAAAAGATCTCACATTATCTCGAACAGTCTGGTCGATGTGCTTGCCTGATTTGATTGAGCCCGCAATGCCGCCGACAGCAGCGCCCACGGTTCCGCCTATGATATTACCCACTCCTGGTATTACACTCCCTATATATGCTCCAGCCGCAGCTCCTTGCATCACTCCTGCGGCAGTCGTTCTTTCACCCAAATCTTCAATTAGACCATATATGGAATATGCCGCACCCGCTAGCCCTAAAATCCCTTCTGTCGTGAAGCCAGATTCGGGAGTTGTTGCGTTGATACCTGTGATTGTAGATGCTTTTGTGCTGCCTTGAAGACCTAAGTCTAAAACATCTAAGGCGCTTTTGGGAAGTATCGCGTCAATACCGCTTTGGTTGATTATATAATCAATAGATGCGCTTGTGAGGTTTTCAAGGTTATAATCTTGACCTAATTGACCAATGGCTTGCATTACTGAGTCGATATTAGAATCAATTTGGAATTGCGTATCGTTAGAGTTCTCTTGTGTTAATTTAACTAAGTTTCTTAGGGTGAGAGTGGTGTTGACTATTCCTGCTGCCTGCTTTGCGCCGTCTATTAAGCTTATTTGATTAGCACTGTTGCTTTGTTGCTGTTGTTTGGCGGTTGTAAGCAGAGAGGCAGCATTGTTTATCTTTTGCCGAAGGTTAGTACTACGAATCTGTTTGAGTGGAGGATTGGAGATGGCTCTGCCACTTCTGTTTAGTCCTTGAGGCAAGTGCATTGTTTTTACCTGTTGTAGGTAGCGTGCTTTGTGTGAAGTTACATTATGCTTCTTACCGTTGTTTTCTCTGTGCATACGCGGGTGCTGTAGTGCGTGGTTATTCTTATGATTAATGGCGTTTATCATTGTTGTTCTCCTAGATGTTACAATGCGATTTCTGAACACATTGTCGTCAATTCACTCTAAAAGTTTCCTGTAATAGATGAAAAATCAGCAATTTTGTGGATGTTTTGTTGAAAATTAGGTTGTTATGTGTATGTTTGAGGCATGTTTATTAAGATAGCGTTTGCTCTGATTATTCTTGCCGGGCTTTTTTATGTAGTAGGGGCTCCAGCTCTTGTGTCCGCTCTTGCCGAAATTGAGTTCGAGTACGTTATATACCTGATTATCATTAGCGTTGTGATGATTTGGCTAAGTTGTCTGAAGTGGCAGATATTTGTTCGAGCTTCTGGACATC
>JAVJHY012206386.1:0-25733 GCA_035593235.1 Phascolosoma agassizii
ACCGATTCGGTTCGGTCGACCGGCTTCGGACGGTTCATGACGAAGTCTCCGCGCACTACCGGCGTCGCGCTCACCAACTGACCGAGGCATCGCAACACGAGAGCGATCATTTTCGAAATCCGCCCATTCCCGGAATCGCCGGAAAAATCGAACCTGTCACCAGCGCGGCCCAGCTCGTCGTCGACGAAATCACCACCGCCGGCGGAATCGCGACCGCCAACACCGATTCGGTAACCGATGCCGAAGCCGCGAAGAGCATGGTGGCTCAGGCGATCGAGGAGTTCGGTCGGCTCGACATCGTCGTCAACAACGCCGGAATCCTGCGCGACAAGGCATTTCACAACCAGACCGCCGAGTCGTGGCAAGCCGTGATCGATGTGCATCTGACCGGGGCATTCAACGTCACGCTGCCGGCCTTCCAGCACATGCGAGAGCAGGGCTACGGCCGCATCGTCATGACCTCCTCCCCTGCCGGCCTCTACGGAAACTTCGGCCAGACCAACTATTCGTCGGCCAAGATGGGCCTCGTCGGCTTCGCCCGCGCCATCAAGCAGGAGGGTGGCCGCAAGGGCGTGACCGCCAACGTGATCGCTCCGACCGCAGCGACCCGTATGACCGAGGGACTGCTCGGCTCCCTGGCCGACGATTCCGAGCCCGAAGACATCACCGCCGTCGTCGGCTATCTCTGCCACGAGAGCTGTGAGCTCAGTGGCGAGATCCTCGTCTGCGCGGCCGGTCGGGTCGCCCGTGCCTTCGTGGGTGTCACCCCCGGGTTCTTCGATCGCGACATCACGATCGATCAGGTGGCCGAGAACATCGAGCAGATCATGGCCGAGGATGGCTACACCGTGCCCGACAACGTCGGCGACGAGATGAAGCTGATCCTCGAAGGGCTGAAAGCCAACCCGACCTGATCCCCCCACCTGACGCCGACATCTGCTTTGGGGCATGCTGAGCTGGTGAACGACGACGAACGCACAGTTGGCCTGATCGATGCCGAGAAGCTCGGCATCTGGATGGACGAGAAGGGGCTGGCGGGGGCCGGTGAGCCCCTCAGTTCGAGATTCATCTCCGGCGGCGCCTCGAACGAGATCTTCGAGATCACTCGGGGCGGCGAGCGGTGGGCGCTGCGGCGTCCACCCCGGGTGGTGCCAAAGGGCCGCAACGAAACAATGTTGCGGGAGTACCGAATCATCGAAGCGCTCACCGACACCGACGTGCCCCACTGCCAGGCTTGGGGAGCGTGTGAAGACACCTCGATCCTCGGCAGCACCTTCTATCTGATGGAGTTCATCGACGGCTGGTCGCCGATCTCCGAACCGGAATGGCCCGAGCCGTTCCTGTCCGACCTCGACCTTCGGCCCGGCCTGGCTTACGAACTGGTCGACGCCATCGCCAAGCTCGGCAACGTCGACTGGAAGGCAAGAGGTCTCGAGGGCCTCGGGCGGCCGGACGGCTTCCACGAGCGCCAGGTCGACCGCTGGTATGCGCACCTCGACGTCTTCAAGTTCCGAGACCTTCCGGGGCTCGACGCGGCTGGCGCCTGGCTACGTCAGCACAAGCCCAGGGTCTACGAGCCGGGCATCATGCATGGGGACTACCAGTTCGCCAACGTGATGTTCGAACACGGTGGGCCCGCCAAGATGGCCGCGGTCGTCGACTGGGAGATGGCGACCATCGGCGACCCCTTACTCGACCTGGCCTGGGTCGTGATGGGTTGGCCGGATGAAGGTGAGAACCGAGAGAGCCAGGGCTACGTCGACTATCGCGGGATGCCGAACAAAGCCGAGTTGATCGACCGCTACAGCCAGGTCAGTGGCCGCCCCGTCGATGACATCGACTACTACGTCGTCCTCGCCCGCTTCAAGATGGCCATCGTGCTCGAAGGGGGCTACGCGCGTTTCGTGCAGGGCGGCGCCGACAACCCCAAGATGGAGTCCTTTGGCGATGTCGTCCTCGGGATGGCAACCAAGGCCGCTGAGCTTGCCGAGATGTCCAAGCTCGCCCCGCGTGCGCAAGTCGGTTAGGCCATGAGGGGCGTTCCTCCCCAAGGGCCCGACCGCGCTCGACTCCTCCTACGGGTAGAGCCACGCCCAGATGGCGCCGCCAAGGCCGCACACGGCCCCGAGGCTCCAACCCGCGGCGCCGATGAGCTTCCCGATGCGCGCGGTCCGCCTCTTGGTGGCTTCGTTCTGGTGCTCTTCCTCTGGGAACAGAATTCGCGGAAGCATCCGAAATTGGATGTAGGCGAGTAGAACGACGAAGCCCAGCATTCCGAAGACCAGCGCACCCCTACTGATCAGACCCGTGGCGAGCATGCAGACCAGCCCCACCAAGGAGAGATTCCTGGCGTATCGCAGCTGGGGTTGGATCTCCGGCGCAAGCGCGCGCATCGCCAGGCCGTAACCCAGGAACAGGCCGGCCCCGCCGATCGCCGACCCAGCGCTGAACGCAGCCGTCGCCGTCTTCCAACCGCCCGCCGTCAGGGCTGCAGTGGCCGCGGCGGCCGCCGGCCCCGGAGTCAGGGATGCGATCACCGCCGCGGTGAGCGTGGCACCCGGTACCGTGGCGCGTGCCACCTCATCGAATCTTTCGAGCACATCCCCTCGCACTCGCTGGCGAGCTCGGGAAAGCCGCTTCTTGACTGCGCTTACCGACAGATCGAGAAGTTCTGCGACTTGTTGGGTGCTGTTTCCTTCGCGGTAGTACAGGATGAGCACGTCCCGTGCCTCCTCGGGCAGTGCGTCGAGCGCCTCTTGAAGGACGCGGCCACGCTCGGCGGCCAGGAGGGGATCGTGATTGCGGCTCGCCCGGTCGACCGCCTCGGGATCGATGACGACGCGCCGTTGGCGCCGGGCTGTCGCTCGCCGGTGGGCCAAGGCCTTGTGGCGTGTCATCTGGCGAAGCCAGGCGCCAAAGCTCGCCGGGTTCTTGAGCTGCCCCAACCCGAGCCAGGCGGAAAGGAACACTTCCTGCGCGACGTCCTCACTGGCGGCTACGTCCTGCACGACACCGAGACCAATCGCGCAGACGGCGCCCTGCCAACGGCGCACCAATCTTTCGAAAGCGGGCACGTCTCCGCTCTGGGCGGCGAGAACATCGGCGTTCATCGGAGGCTCCTTCCATTGGAGGAAGAATGAGGAAATGATACGGCGTCTTGGCCGAAAGCGGCGGGCCTTCGGCCAACAACTCGGGGCGGGAACTGCTGCTCAAAGGGTCCGGCTGCCACGGGCTAATCCTCGGGTGTGTCCATTCTCCGGGTTCAATCCAAAGTTGCCGCTCGCCCGGAAAGGTGACTGAACGGCCGAACTCAGAGGTCCGTGGGCCTGGGTGTGCCGCCGATCGCACCTGCGGTTTCGAACGCCTGGTCCGCGTTGACCGGGGATCGGCGGACGAGCCCGCAGGGGGTCGTGCTTTGGATTCAGGCCGAGCATCCCCATCCCCGATGGTTCCCACTCCCCGCAGTGCGCGGACTGCGCTACCGCAGGCTCACTGCAGCCCGGCCTGTAAAACTCCGGTGAAAGCGGCTCTCCCGCGTCGCCGGGCTGGCCGGCCTGAGGCACGATCCTTGCTAGATCAATGAGTCAAGGACATCGCCCCGCGCCCCCGGAGTCGAGATGAATCTGTCCGCCCGTCTTTTGAACCAAGCCGCCAACGCGGGTATGGCGATTCGAGCCGTGTCCGGTTTCGCCAGGGAGCGCCTCAAGAGCGGCATGGCCTTCAACCCCATGCGCGCCGATCTTCGCGTGGATCCCTATCCCTACTACCGGGAGCTTCGCGAACGCGACCCGATCCACCGAGCGTACGCCGCCGATGGCTGGGTCCTTTCCCGCTACGAAGACGTGCTCGAAGTTCTCTCGGACAAGAGCTTCTCCTCGGATGAGCGTCACCTGCGCGGCTACCCCCGGATGCTTCGACGTCGAGTTCGTGCGGGCCTGCCGGACATGTACGAGGGGGGGATGTCGTCGATGCTCCGCCTCGATCCGCCGGATCACAGCCGGTTACGAGGGCTCGTGAGCAAGGCCTTCACACCTCGTCAGGTCGAGGCCATGCGGCCGCGGATCATGGAACTGCTGGATGAACTGCTCGGTCACTGTCGCCCCGGCAACAAACTGGATCTGGTGCGCGAGTTCGCAGCACCTCTCCCAGTGATCGTGATCGCCGAAATGCTGGGTGTGCCGGCCTCGGATCGAGCCCGCTTCCACGCCTGGTCGGAAGAAGCCGTGAGAACCCTGGGCGGCGCCAGCCTCGAGGATCAGCGGCGTTCTTGGGAAGCCATGAGCGAGATGGGTGACTACTTCGAGGAGAAGATCGAAGAACGGCGCAAGGAGCCACGCGACGATCTCTTGTCTGAGCTCGCAGCTGCCGAAGAAGCCGGAGATCGGCTCACGAACCAAGAACTGTTCACGACCTTGGTTCTTATTTTGGTCGCAGGAAACGAGACGACGACGAAGTTGATTGGAAACTCGGTGCTCGCCTTGCTCGACCATCCGGAGCAAGCCGAGCGTCTTCGTAAGAACCCGGAGAAAATTCCCTCGGCCATCGATGAGTTGCTGCGCTTCGACAGCCCGGTCCAGATGACCTCTCGAATGGTCACGGAGGATCGCGAGTTTCGGGGCCAGCGTCTGAAAAAGGGTCAACAGATGATCCTGCTGCTAGGCGCCGCGAACCGCGACCCCGAACGCTTCGAGGATCCCGATCGGCTCGATGTCGAACGTGACGAGGTCCGACATCTCTCCTTCAGCAATGGTCTGCACTACTGCCTCGGAGCCCAGCTGGCGAAGTTGGAGGGCACGTTGGCGTTGGACGCATTACTGCTGCGATACCCAGAGATGCGCGTGGCCGGCAAGGTGGGTTGGGGGGATAATACGATTCTGCGCGGCCCCCTCGAGGTGCCGCTCACTCTTTAGTTCGGATCGGTTTCAGCGCCGGGCAGGCGTGGTTCTCCAGGCGAGGATGGGAATCGCGATGCCCGCCAACATGACGGCACTGCCGAGCAGCTCCCGCGGTGTCGGAAGATCAGATAGGACGATGAAGGCCAGGGTCAGTGTCAGGGGCGGCGCCATCAAGGTGACCAGAGTGGAGATGCGCGCCTCGAGATAACGTGCGGCGTTCATCATGCAGAGCCGGCCGGCGAAGGGGCCGCAAAATGCCGCGAGCGCATTGAGGCCGACGTGACTCGCTGACAAGTCCGAGAGCGGCGGCGGCTTCCCGTTCACGGCGAACCAGAGCCCCACGGCGATCCACAGGCGCAAGCTGTTCACGACGATGGGGTCGAAACGTTGGATGTACTTGCGCGTGAGTACGGCCATGGTGCTGAAACACAGGACCGAGAGGCCTGCCCAAGCCACGCCGGTCGCCTTGGTCTCTGCGCCTTCGACAGGGGCCTGAAGAATCCAAAGGCCGCAACCGGCGAGTGCTGCGCCGATCCAGAAACGCCGATCGATGCGCTCGCCGATCATCGGCCACGCCAACAGCGCGACGATGATGATCTCCGCCCGCTGTACCACGGTCAGAAGGGCTGGCGAGATCAAGGCAATGGCTTGAGCACTCGCGAGATTGCCCGCCAACGTGAAGATCGCGAGGGCTGCTGCAAACACGAGGTCGAAGCGACCAAACTTGGGCAGCCCTCGATGCTGCACACCAGACAGAATCGTGCTGAACACCGCCGCGCTGCCGAGCAGGAGAAGCGTGTTGACGGCGGTCTCACCCTGCTCGCTGGCGAGCTTCCAGGGGACCGCGAAACCCGCGATTCCGATGGCAGCGCCAAACGCCCAGAGCAGACCACGCCGTTGATCGTGAGGCATGGTGCTGGAGCCGAATCAAAGCATCGGTCGAAGACCTAGCTCGGATCCTCGAAGAAGACGTAGGAAGTCGAGTAGTCGCTGAACTCGAAGTAGACCTTCTTTTCGTTCGCGTCCGCCGCGCCGTTCATGTTGGCATCGAGTACGCCATAGCCGAAGCGGTAGGGGCGTGATGTTCCGCTGCTGGTTCCCGACGCCGTGGTGAGCTTGTCGATCTTCAGGAATCGCTTCACGAGCTTCTCACCCGCGTAGATCTCCAGAACGCCATCCGTGCCGGTCCAGTTTTGGACCGCACGTCCGAGTTGATTCTGGCTCTCCTGGGTGCAGGCGGTGGCCAACACGATCAAGGCGAGCAGAAGAGAGAGGGTCGAGGTGATTCGCACCGGGGCTCCTTGGGCGCTTCGAGGCAGGTGGCGAATACTAGGCAAGGCGGGACCGATCGCTTGCATCCACGAGGCTGTCCCAGAATGCGCGTGCAGCAGGCGCGGACGAAACCAGGTGATCCACGATATCATCCGTCCTGGAAACGGTGGGCCTGTCTCAAGATGGGCTCCTTAGGGAGATTGGGCTTGAGCGTCACTGGGAAGAGGATCCTCGTCGTGGGGGCATCAGCGGGTCTAGGCAAGGAGACCGCCCTTCAGTTGGTGAAAGCGGGGGCCAAGGTCTCGATGGCTTCCCGACGGCAGGAGGTGTTGGACGGCCTGGTCAAGGAGGCCGGCGGCGGCTCGATCGCGGTGCAATGCGACGTGCGCGACGAGCGGAGTTGTGAGCAAGCCGTGGCGCGGACGGTCAAGATCTTCGGCGGTCTGGACGCCCTGGTGTACTCGACCGGCGGCGCCCGCCCTGTGTTGTTGGCGGACGCGACCGCCGAGCAGTGGCGCTGGTCTCTCGACACGAACTTGATCGGAGCTTCGCTCGCGACCAAGGCGGCCCTTCCTCATCTCCAAGAGAGTTCTGGGCGCGTGGTCTATTTCGGGTCCATCTCCGCCGACGATCAGGTTCCCCGCAAGGCGATGGCGCCCTACGTGGTGAGCAAGGCGGCACTCAACACCCTGATCGAGGCGTGGCGAGGCGAACATCCCGAGATCGCCTTCACCCGCTTTCAGATCGGCGACACCTTGGGCACCGATTTCGGGTTGGGCTGGAGCGCTGAAGAGATGTCCTACGTCAAAGACTGGGCGGAAGCGGGCCTGCTATTCGACCGGGTCATGAAACCCTCGGATGTCGCCGAGGTTACCGTTCAGATTCTCGGTGCCCGCGAGGACATCACCTCGATGACGCTCCAGCCACGCAGGGTCGTCAAGTAGGCGGCCGCTCAGCGCAGTTGAGTCCGGGGCAGCCAGCCGTAGTGGACGCCCGGGGCCGTCTGCTCCACTCTTTCCGAACGCCATGGCCCCTCGATCTCATGGAGGGGCTCGGAGGGCTCGCCATGCAGATGAACGACATGATCCTGGTCAGCGTGGATGATCACGTGTGCGAGCCGCCGGATATGTGGGAAGGGCATCTGACGGCGCAGTGGAAGGACCGGGCGCCCAAACTTGTGCACAAGAGTGATGGCTCTGATGTGTGGGTTTTTGAAGGCCAGCAGATTCCCAATGTGGGCCTCAACGCGGTCGCCGGTCGACCGGCGGACGAGTACGGCATGGAGCCGACCGCACTCACCCAGTTGCGCAAGGGTTGTTACAACCTAGATGCCCGCATCGACGACATGAACGTCAACGGTGTACTGGGCTCGCTCTGCTTTCCGTCGGTGCCCGGCTTTACCGGCGAGCTCTTCGCGAAACAAGAAGACCGCGAACTCGCCCGAGTGATGGCGCAGGGATACAACGACTGGCACATCGACTCCTGGTGCGGTGGCGCGCCTGGTCGCTTCATCCCCTTGGCCATTCCGATGTTGTGGGATCCGAAGGTGACGGCCGACGAGATCCGCCGGGTCGCCAAGAAAGGTTGCTTCGCGATCACCTTCCCGGACAACCCGAAGGGCCTCGGCTATCCGAGCCTTCACGACGAGTACTGGGAACCGATCTGGCAGGCGGCATCGGAGACCGGAACGATCCTGTGCATCCACATCGGTTCTGGCACGGGCATGGCCTTGCAAGACACCCGCGCGCCGGTAGAGATCATGATCACCAGCACGCCGATCACACTCTTCAATTGCGCCACGGAGCTCACCTACTCGGATTTCCTCAGGCGCTACCCGGACCTACGCATTGCGCTCTCGGAAGGTGGAACCGGTTGGGTTCCCTACTTCCTGGAGCGAGCCGACTACGTCTACAAACACCATCACCAATGGACGCTCAACGATTTCGGCGACAAGCTGCCTAGCGATGTGTTCCGCGAGCACATCGTCACCTGTTTCATCGATGACCTCATCGGGGTTCGGAATCGCGACGCCATCGGCATCGAGAACATCACCTGGGAGTGCGACTACCCGCATTCCGACTCGACCTGGCCCAACTCACCTGAGGTTCTCTGGGAGAGCCTCGGCGGTGTGTCAGACGATGACATCAATGCGATGACGTACGAGAACGCCCTGCGTCACTTCCGCTACGACCCCTTCCAACACATCGCGAAAGAAGAGGCGACCGTCGGGGCCTTACGCGCCACGGCGGCTCATGTGGACATCACGCCGAAAAGCGGTGGCGGCGGCAAGGCGCCCTCCGACTACGAGACCGGCTACGCAACGATCGGCGACATCATGCAGCAGATGGCCACCGCCTTTGCAGTGCCGTTCGATAACGAGGGTGGTGGGGTCCCAGAGAACGCCGTGGACGCCGTGCGCGAGCGCCACGATCGAAGCGAGAGCTAGCGCGGTCTGGCACCAGGCCGGGCCTCGTTGGTTCACCTCCCGAGCGCGCAGCCCACGTACGTCGCCTATCCACGCCATGCCGATCGCTGAAAAGTTCTGCTGAAGGGATCGTCCCGGTCTCCCCCTCGCTAGGCTTGAAGCCGCGCCCCAGAGGGCTCAAGGAGGGAACGTGATCGGAATGACGCTCGAGGATCGGGATCGAACCACGATCCTGATCCACTACTACCGCGCGATGGTGGGTCGAGCCGACGTCTGGCGCATGCGGATGGATGCCACTTCGAACTGGGCGCTCGGCGCCACAGCCGCGGTGATCTCGTTCGCGTTGGGCAACCCATCGACACCCCACTACGTAGTTCACATGGCCGCCCTGATGACACTCGGCTTCCTGCTCCTCGAAGCCCGGCGCCTCACCTTTTATCACCTCTGGCAGCAACGGGTCCTACGCCTCGAAGAGGGGCTCATTGCACCTGCGCTCGCCGAGGGCGAGGAGGTGAGTGTTGCGCCGGATCTGGCCGAGGCTCTTCGAAGTCAGCTGGGTCGGACCGTGCCGACGATGCCCCTGACGAAGGCGGCCGCTCGCCGCTTGCGCCGGGTCTATCTCTATCTGTTTGGGATCCAGCTCTTCGCCTGGACCGTCAAGCTCGGGATCCACCCGGTCCCTGCCGAATCGGTCGGGGAATGGGTAGAACGCGCCGCGGCGGGCCCATTTTCGGGGGCCGGATTCACGGGTCTGACTCTCGGGTTCTTGGCGGTTGCAGTGGTGCTGGCCGTGGCTCGCGGCGGAGTGGATCGATCGGCCTAGGGTTAGGTTCTCAGCGTGGGGCACCGTGCCCCTTCACCGTGGGCCGACGGCGCTGAAAGTGCGTGGGGTCCCCGGTGAGCTGGCACAGGGTTTGCTCTCTCTAAGGTCGTGACACTCTCCGAACTACGACAAATCTTTCGCGAACTGCATCTCGAAATCGAAGCGGCCCACGGAATTCGCCAGGAACTGCGCGACGAGCTGGCGGAGGCGGCCCGTGCTCTCGAGGACGCCGTCGTCGGACCGGACACCGCCTGGGATCATCTGCGCGGGGAGCTCGCCAAGCACGCGGTCGAGTTGGAAGCCTCCCATCCCAAGCTCACCGCTACAGTCGACCGGGTGATTCGCCAAATCAGCCGAATGGGCATCTAGAGGGTGGAGGCCGAGTCCGTCCTGCTCGCTGATGGCGGTACGGCGGAGTTGCGTTTGCTCGAGCCGGGCGATCGAGGCGCCTTTCTTGCCTTCCATCAGGGGCTCTCCAGCGAGACGCGCTATTGGCGCTACTTCAGCTCACGGCGCGAGTTACCCGATTCCGAGGTGGAACACTTCACGGTGCCCAAGCCGGGGGTCTCGATTGGCATTGCAGCCTGGCTCGGCGACGAGATCATCGGCCATGCCTGCTACGACAAGATCGCGGAAGAGGGTGCCGCCGAAGCGGCCTTCGAGGTGGCGGATCTTCACCAAGGGCGAGGTCTGGGAACGGCGCTGTTCGAAAAATTGGCGCGGGAAGCGAGGAAGGACGGTCTTCGCCGCTTCGTCGCACAGGTTCTGGTGGGGAACCGCAAGATGCTGAAGGTGTTTCAGGATTTCGGTCTGGCCGCAACCTCGCAGCGCGAGGACAGCGTGATCCGCATCGATATCGAGCTCGGTGAGACCGAGGAGTACCAGGAGGCCGCCCAGGCGCGTGCTTTCACCGCTGCGGCTGCGTTCAGAGCCTCACGCTCGGAACCAGGCGAACCGACCGCCTAGCGGCTCGGGCTGCGGAACCAAGGCCTGCCGACCCACATCGCCGCGAGAAGGGCGCCTAACAGGGCCAGGGCCGTGTCTTTCTGTGCGTCCCAGATATCCCCCTGTGCGCCGACGAAGGCGACGCCTTGATCCGGGTCGACGGTAACAGCGGCCGCCCACTCCAGCAGCTCATAGATCGTCGAGAAGGAAAGGACGAAGGAGAGGCCCAGAACGATCCCGAGCCATGTGTGTCGTCGCTCTAAAACGTTCCAAGTCAGTTCGACGATGGGCAGGAAGAGCAAGAATCCGAAGAGGAAATGAACCCAGCGGTCGTAGTGGTTACGACCACCCTCGGCCAAGAGGAGGGAGGGGAGTGGCACCTCCGAGTAGGTGTAGTGGCTTCCGACCACATGAAAAGCCAGAAACAGAAAGATGAGCACATTGCTCGCGTAGGAGAGTTTGAGGGAATCGCGAAACAGGACGACGATCAGGGCCAGTGGCACCGACATCAGGTTTTCAAGGAGCCATGTCTTCCGGTCCGCGGGATCCACGGCCAACGCGAGAAACTCGACGGCGAAGAGGGCCGCCAAGATCCACGGGAAGTGGTTGCGCTCGGAGCCCGGCGCCCGTAACAGTGCGGGGCTGAACTCAGAAACCCGCGAGCTCACGGAGCTCACTCAGATGGTCTCCCATGGCGGCAGGCAGGCTGGTCCCGCCCGAGCCCGAGAAGCCCGCGGTGACGATCTCTTCCAGGAGCAGGTACGACTCACGGGCATACTCCGAACCCGGCTCGGCGCGGATCGAGGCCTCGAGGTGTGCTTCGGGAGAAGCCAACCAATCCACCGTCGAGACGTGGAGTGCGGTCAGGCCCAGTAAGTAGTGAGCCTCCGCGCGGGCCGTCGGGGGCAGGGAATCTTGATCGAACGCGCGGTTGAGCAGGCTCGAAACGACCAAGTCGTGGACGAGGGATCGGCGATCCGCGGGGAATCGCCGAATACGCGCTGCGTCCTTCGCCGTGATGCGCGCAAGTCCGAGCTCGTCACCTGGTTCGTTCATTTTTTCCAGGTCCTTGAGAGCGGTGAGCCAGGTCTCGACGAGATCCGCAAGGTACGGAGGCAGATCTTCGCGCTCGCGCCACGCGCCCAGGGCCTGCGATGCTCGCGGCAAGTCCTGCCGCACGCGGATGCAGACCCGCAGGTAGTCCTCGAGGTACCCCTCACTGTCGAGTTCAGCCGGTGGAATGGTGCTCGTGGCAAGCATGCTTTCGATGCTCTCCAACGCGCGGTCGAACTGGCGTGTCGCGATCTCGAGTCGAATTCTTTCGATGGGCTGAAGAGAGCCCGCGTCGACGGTTTCGTACAGCGTCTGCCCAAGATCGGACGCAGCCGGTGCCGGGAGCCTCGAGTGGCAGGCGACACAGGTGTCGATCATGGCCGCGAGCATGTAGCGGGTCTCGTCGGCGCGACCCTGGCGGAAGCGATTCTCGACCTCGGCGGCATCTAACGCGAGGAGGCGGCTCAGCACGGCAAAGCCGGTATCCCGGGGTAGGCCATGGCCTTCGAGTTCGAGGGCGCTTCGCCGGAGCCGGGTAATTGCAGACCCGAGGGCTTCTTGGTTCTCGGGCGCACGAAACGCTTCTTCGTCCAGAGTCAGCGGCAACGCGATCTGCAGCGACTCGACGATCTCGGACATGCTCTGCCGGGTTTGCGGCGTCTGCGCCACCGAAGGCGCCGGCGCGGGGGCGCTGCATCCAAGGCCCATGAACAGCAAGGCACCGAGCGTCCGTTGGATCAATTTGAATCCTCCTGGTCTCACGAAAATGCAGGGCGTATGCCAAGCGCAGGTCAAGCATGAGGAGTCGTAGGCTGAATTCAGCCTCGGCCTGTAGAGGATTGCCTCATCTACGCTCGAAAGTGTGGTATCTGGGCCCATCCGCGGCTTCGCAAATGCATGCTCGGCGGCTTCAGCATGGCACAGCACATGCTTTATCTGATTCCTCTATGCAACGTACACGTAGAGGCTGTCAGCCCAGGAGAACCCTATGACCCTGCCCAAGACCATCCTCGTCGCGACGGACTTTTCTGACTGCGCCAAAGTTGCCGAAGAAGCCGCGCTGCAGTGGGCGACTCAACTCGATGCATCGTTGCATTGGACTCATGCAGTCGAGGTCCCGCTCCCGATCTACTGGCCCTACTCCATGCCTCTTCCCGAGATGCCGGTCAGCGAAGCAAGGTCCGAGGCGAGAAAAAAGCTGGAAGCGCTCGTTGCCAAGGGCAAGCAGCAAGGCCTTCAGGGTTCATGTCACCTCGGTGAAGCCCCGGCTGAATACTCGATCGCGGGATGCGCCAAGGAGATCGTCGCGGACTTGGTCGTCGTCGGAACCCACGGCCATCGCGGATTGAACCATCTGTTCCTCGGGAGCGTTGCAGAGAAGGTGGTGAAGTTGTCGCCTTGCTCCGTCGTCGCGGCGAAGCCGGGTGCCCTCCCGCCTACCCAGATACTCGTCGCCGTCGACTTCTCCGAGAGTTCCATCCGAGCGCTGGAGACAGCGAGAGCCCTTGCGAAGCAGACGGGTGCGAAACTTCTTCTGGTTCACGCGATGGAGTTCTATCTGCCCATGACCCCGTACGACGTCGTCATTCCGACCGGGGTGATGGAAAAGGCAGTCGCCGATGCCGAGACGAAGCTGGCAGCGCTTGCATTGGCCACGGAAGGCGACATCCAGGCAAGCTGGGTGATCCGAGATGCCGCACCGCATCTGGCGATTTCCGAGGCTGCGAAGGAAGCGGGCACTGACCTGATTGTGATCGGGTCGCGAGGCCTCACGGGCCTCAAGCACGCGGTTCTCGGCAGCGTGGCGGAGCGAACCCTGCGCACCGCGCCCTGCTCGGTATGGACGGTGCGTTGACCACAACCTGCCGGAGGGCCCTTCCGGGCCGTCTGCACACGGCAGGCGTCCACCCATGTACGAGTTCCTTCAATACTGTGTCGAAGCGGTCATGACGACGAAGGCCGTTGCGATCCCCCGTACGGCGACCCTGGACGAAGCGGAACGACTGTTCGAGATCCACGGCTACAACGGGCTTCCCGTCATCGAGCCAGACGGAACCCTCGCGGGCTGGGTGACCCAGATCGATCTCATGAAGGCGTTCCGTTTCACGACCGACCGGCCTCTTCCGCCCTACGAGGAAATCATGAATGGGTCCGTCGAGGAGGTCATGAGCCGCGAGGTCGAGGGCACATCTCGAAGAACGCCACTCCCGCGGGTTCTCGAGCTGATGGTCCGGAATCGCACGAAGAGTCTTCCCGTCCTCGATGAGGGAGGCAAGCTGGTCGGTGTGATCGCCAGAGCGGATGTGCTGCGCGGGATCCACCGAGCCGTGGAGCAGAGTCGATTCAAGCAGTCAGAACCCGCTGGTTCCCCGGCCTAGTGTTCTGAGCGCGACGAAGTGAAAACCGGATCCGCCTATCAGAGCGCACCTGGGACTAACTCGAACAGTGCCAGGCCGGCGCTCACCACGGCTCCGATTACGGGCATCCAAAGCGGGACCCCGAGTCCCTGGCCGGCCTCTCTATCGCGCAGTTTGATCCGGACCAAGGCGCCGTTGGTCAAGGCGAAGGTCACGAGCGTGATCAGGGAGGTCCAAGCTGCGAGGCGCTCCAAGGGAAACAGAGACGCCAAGCCGATGACACAGACCGTGACGACAGTCGTGGCCACGAGCGGAGTCCGTGTCCTTCGGTGGATGCGGCCCAGAGTGGCCGGAATGGCCTTCTCCTTTGCTAGGCCGTAGAGCACCCGCGACGACTTCACGATCTGGACCAGCGCGCCATTCAACATTGCGAAGAGTGCGATCGCGCTCAGCAGAGCTGCGGAACCTCCGCAACGTTCGAAAACAAGGGCCAGGGGTGCCGAGGACGCTGCAAGCTCCTCCGGGTTTACGACCAGCAACGCTGCAGTGATCGTGGCGGCATAGAGAAGGGTGGTGATCGCGAGGACCCCAAGGATGGCGCGGGGCAGGTTCTTGCGAACCTCTTTGACTTCCTCGGCAATGTTGACCATGTCTTCGAAGCCCAGGAAGCCGTAGAACGCAAGAATCGAGGCCGAGCCAACGGCCCACCAGGCTTGTCCGTCGAGGCCTGGGAACATCTCGGAGCTGCGAGCGAGAAGGGTGATCCAACGTTCGCCCGTGAAAACCAAGATCAGGACGAGTCCCCCCACCTCGGCAACCGTCATCAGGCCGGCCAGAAAGACGGACTCGCGGATCCCGGCGCCGGCAATCGCACCGACCATGAGGATGACCGCCACCAGCGCAAGGCCGCGCGGTACGGACACGAACTCCGCGAGGTATCCCAGGAATGCCGTGCTTACTGTGGCGGCGGAGATCATCCCAGTCAGGGCCACCATCAGCCCCACGGTGGTCGTAAGGGTGGGTCGATTCCAGGCTTCGCTCACGTAGACCGCTTCGCCGCCTGCGCGCGGAAAGCGACCGCACAACTCGGCGAACGAGAAGGCCGTAAACGCGGCCAAGCTCGATGCCACCAGGAACGCAGAGGGCGAAAGCATGCCCGCCCTCCCCGCGATGACACCCGTCAGTGCGTAGATGCCTGCGCCAATCGTCGTGCCGAGGCCGTACAAGACCAGAGACGGAAGGCCCACGACTCGTTGAAGGTCGCTCGAAGGTCGGGCCTCACCTTGGGAACGGCTCCCGCTCATCGAAGTTCAGGAGCCGTCAGTTCCCTTGGCCTTGACGGTGAGTACCGCACAGGGGGCCGTTCGAACGGTACGCTCTGCGACGCTTCCAAGCAGGACGTGGGAGAGGCCACTGTTGCCACGGGTGCCCATGACGATGAGCTGGCAACTGATTTGTTCGGCCAATGCGGGAACGACGGCCGAAGCCGCCCCGCGCAAGGTGTGAAAAGTCCCGGGGATCGAGTCCCGTTCCAAACGCTTGCTGGCGCCTTCCATACGTTCTTCGACACGGGTCAGAATCTCCTGTTCCAGCTCAGCGCCGATTGAAGACGCGTAGGGAATGAAGTCTGCGGGCAATTGGAAGGCGTGAACGACCTCGACGGCCGCTCCCAGACGATGGCCGAGACGGGCCGCAATCTCCAACGCATGTTCCGAGTCGGGCGAGAAATCCGTCGCGACGAGAATCCTGGTGATGGGGCTCGCGGCTCGCTCCGGCTCTTCCTTGACCACCAGGACGGGTACGTCCAGGCTGCGCAGGGTCCGTTCGGCGATGCTCCCGAGGAACGCGTGCTTGACCCCCGCGTATCCATGGGTTCCCATGATGACCAAATCCGCATCGTGGGTGTGCACCGCATCGAGGATGGCTTGGACCGGGTCTTTCAGTTCGGCGATGCTGGCGGTCACCGTCCCGCCCAGCTTCTCCTCCAAGATTTTCCGGCGCTCTTCGATCTCGTGTCGGGCGCTTTCGATCAGGCTATCCCATACGCCTGTCGGGATGGAGGCCTCGTAGGGAGCCGCCACAGCAGGAAAGCGCACAACATGGACGAGGTGGACGGCGGCGCCATCCAAGCGGGCGAACTGTTCCGCGCGTCGCGTTGCTGCAATCGATAGCGGGGAGAAATCCGTCGGAATGACGATGTTGCGAATTCGTTCCATCATATTGCGGTCCCTTCGTCGGAGACACGGCCAAACTGCGGTTTACAGCCGGCACTTGCCGTTCAAAGAGCAGGACTCGTGCCAAGCCATCGGAAGCTCGAAAAGTGCCGGGCTTGCTCCTACGCTCACTAGACGGAAACGCAGGCTCGTCTTCTCCGCGCTCGGGTTTTCGGTGGGGCGCATCGCCCCGCTGGTCAGGTGAGCTCGACACTCTCCAGGTAGTCGGGCACATGGGCGGCGAAGCCGAGTGAGTCGTTGATCTCTAGGCGCAGCGTGTCGGACGGAACCGGCTCGCCATGGGTCACGAAGACATGGCGAGGTGCGCGTTCACAGCCACCCAACCAAGCGAGGAGTTGCGCCTGATCGGCATGGGCGGAGAAGATGTCGAGCTGGAGCACGTCCGCACGTACGGGCACCTGGGCGCCGTAGATCTTGACCGAGCCGACGCCACGCACCAGAGCATCGCCGCGGGTGCCGGGCGCTTGGAAGCCGGGGAATAGGATCGTGTTGCGGGGATCTGGCGCCAGCCCTCGCAAGTGGTGGAGAACGCGACCCCCTGAAGCCATGCCACTCGCAGAGATGATCACTGCCGGCTTGCGGCTTGCGGTGAGCTTCTTGGACGCCTCGCGGCTCTGGGTGAATTCGGCGACATCGCAGACCGCATTGCACAAAGACTCGGGCAGTCGGTGGTACTGCGACGAACGTCGGAAGAGCCGAGTGACATTGGTGGCCATCGGGCTATTGACGAACACAGGCACAGTCGGCGCAAGACCTCTTCGGAAGATCTCGTGGAAGCAGTAGAGCAGAGTCTGCGCGCGGCCCACGGCAAAGGACGGGATCAACAAGATTCCACCGCGTTCGAGGGTTCGAGTCAGGACCTCCGCGATCGACTCGAAAGGGTCAGCATCGGGATGCAACCGATCGCCGTAGGTCGACTCGATGACGATCCAATCCGGATCGCCAGGCCCGACCGGCGGCTCCATGAGCAGATCCTCGGACCTCCCAAGATCACCTGAAAACAGGAGTTGCTTTCCCTTGCATTCCACACGAACCGACGAGGCGCCCAGAATGTGCCCAGCGCGCTGGAGACTGATGCGGAAGGGTCCGTGCTCTTCAGAGTCGCCGAAGCCGAGAGGTTCGAGTGCGCCGATCGCTCGCCGCGCATCTTCTTCGGTGTAGAGTGGCAGCGCCGGGTGATGCCTCGAGAAGCCTTTCTTGTTGGCGTAGCCCGCGTCCTCTTCCTGAAGACGTCCGGCGTCCGGCAGAAGGATGCGACACAGGTCGAGGGTTGGCGGTGAGCAGACGGCAGGTCCGCGGAAGCCATCGCGTACCAGGGCAGGGAGGTAACCGCTGTGATCGATGTGCGCGTGGGACAGCACCACAGCATCGATGCTGGCAGGCTCGACGGGAAGGTTCTTCCAGTTGCGGACCCGAAGTTGTTTGACGCCCTGATACAAGCCGCAATCCACGAGGATACGATGGCCATCCTCCTCGAGCAGATATTTGGAGCCGGTCACCGTGCCCGCTGCGCCGAGGAAGGTCAGCTTCAAGGGTCGACCCTCCGCGACGGGCTTGGGCGCTTGTGCCGGAAGACCGATTCATTGCGGTTCTCGTACCACCGAAGGATGCGTTGCCACGCGTCTTCGGCTGTTTCCGAGAATTGGACCAGTGCGAGATCCTGGGGTTCGATCATGCCCTCGGCGAGCAGAAAATCGAAGTCGACAGCCCGCCTCCAGAAGTCCTCGCCCACTAGAATAATGGGAAGAGGCGTACGCTTGCCCGTCTGGACCAGACAGAGGACTTCGAACAGCTCGTCGAAGGTTCCGTACCCACCCGGAAGAGCGACTAGCGCTCTCGCACGCAGCATGAAGTGGAGCTTTCGAAGTGCGAAGTATCGAAAGTGAAGACTCAACTCCGGCGTGAGGTAGGGGTTCGACGCCTGCTCGCGAGGGAGAGTGATGTTCAGGCCCGCCGATGCGGCGCCCACGTCGAAGGCACCGCGGTTGGCAGCTTCCATGCCACCGGGGCCACCGCCCGTGGCGATGATCAATCGGTTGTCGCGCGGGCCCTGGCCAAACTGCCCGACGATTCGTCCTAGCTCCCGGCCGACTTCGTAGTAGTGGCTTCGCTCGACGGCGATTCGCGCGCGCTTGGCGGCCAGGCCGTTTTCGTCGCCTTCGCGGATGGCCTTCTCGAGCTTCTTGGCGGCGACCTCCGGTTCCTCGAGTCGCGTGCTTCCGAAGATCACGACCGTTTGATCCACACCCTGCTCGACGAAGGCGAGTTCCGACTTCATGTACTCGATCTGCAGGCGAACGGCGCGGAACTCTTCTCGTCCGAGAAGGTCCGGGTCGAGATCAGCGCGCAGATCTGAGTACGTGGAGTCGCGCGTACCATCGTGGCGTTTCGGGCCCATCACGTCTGCATGGGAATGAGGTTTCTCGTCCAAGGCTGCTCCGCGAGATGAGGCGTCTGTTTCACCCTTGGAGGAGCAGCAATCATGCCAACCGAGAGGCGACGAGGGGAGTGTTGGGCTCGGGCGTGCGGCAAATAGACCCAGTTCGGGCCTTTACTCCACAATCGGGCTGCGGCATTCAAAGCAACGAGGTCCGGCGAAGGGGTGGCGTCCATGGCGGAGTGCTCACCTCCCACCACCGTTTGCATGAGTCTAGTACGGACCTCTCCCGCGATGAGATGCGATCCTCATGCAACTAACACAGGGAAGACTCTCGCTTGCTTCGGCGTCGTCGATCGAAAAACCACGCGGTCGAGCCAAACAGCACCGCACCCGCGCCGATGACGTACGGGTTATCTAGATCCGACGCCGCACCTGCCAGTGCTCCACCCCCGAAACTGAGCAGGCCGATCGGGACGACGCAGAACAAAACAAACGATGCGGTGACACCAAGGCCTGCTGATTTCAGGATTCCGGACAGAGCAGATCCACCCGTCTTCGAGCTCGTCGGCGCTATCGAGCCCAGCAAAGCCGAGACATCCGAGCCAGCGGGAAGCCCTGTGACTTGCAAGCGCACGCGCTCCGGGCTCGGCGTACTGACTTCCCAATCCAGACCCGGACAGCACTCTCGCTCGAAGAGCACCAACTCTTCGAGCTGGGAGCGGAGGCCTGCGTGGAACTCCCACGCTGCGCCCGATTCCAGGTGATCGCTGCGAACGGCTTGAGGCAAGAGTTCGGTGCGCATCATCGTGAGCCGTGCGTCGCGCTCGGCGGTGGGCAGGTTGCAGACATCGTTGCATCCGCATGAGTCTTGTTGTTGGGTCATGAGGTTCTCCTTGCTCACGAACTTACCTCTTGAAGTGAACTTGAAGTCAAGGGGAAATCTGAGCCGTCTTCCAACGCAGCGCGCCTTTGCGCAGAGCAATCCCGGCCCAGAGCGTTTCCGCCCCCGCGAAAGGCCAAGAGCCGATCATCACGGCGTAGGCCGACGAGGCCAGGCAAGCGACTCCAAAGGCAAGGGTGTATCCCGGCCCTCGATCTTCGAGGGCGTAGAACAGCGCCATCGAGCTCACCGCCAGGGTTCCGAACCAGTCCACCACCCTTCGAGCTTACGACTTGAACCTTACTTTAAGTCAAGGGCGTTCGTGGATCGCCCGCGCGCAATCTTCGAGAGTCGGGCATTCGCAGCTCCGAATCGTCTCGAGGACGCGCTTCATGCGTTCGACTTCGACCAACCGCTCGTTCAGCTCTTCCAGCTTGCGGTCCGCGAGCGCCCTCCAGCGGGGCCCCGGTGCGCCTCGTCGCTTGAAACCCCCGAAGAGCAGCCGGATTTCAGCCACAGTGAAGCCCGCTGCTTTCGAAGCTTCGATGATGGCCAAACGATCGAGAATGCTCCCCTCATACACCCTACGCCCGCTTCTGCGGGCAGGATTGGGCAATAGGCCCTCCTTCTCGTAGTAGCGGATGGCGGAGGCGGCGATCCCGGCCTTCGCGGCGATTTCTCCGATGCTGTACTCGGCCACGCCTTCAGACTAGAGCCGGTCTCACAAATGGGAAGCGGGCATCGGTCCGCTATGGAAGATCGGGGGCTGGGGGTTTTCTGGGAAGGGTCCCCACCCGTCGAGCCCAGACTGGCGTAGGATGGTGGATCCTTCAGCTCGGAGCCTCGAATGGAACAGCTCAGCGGTCTCGACAACAGCTTTCTGGTCATGGAGGCCGGTGGCCAACTTGGCCACGTGGGTTCCATCTCGATCTTCGATGCCAGTGGCCTCGGCAAGACCCGCTTCATCGATGCCCTGTTCAAAACCTTGGAGGATCGCCTTCACATGCTTCCGCCGTACCGCCGGCGGCTCGTCGAAGTCCCCCTGGGTCTGGATCGTCCTTACTGGATTGAGGACCCGGACTTTGACCTCGACTTCCACATTCGGCACATCGCGGTTCCGGCCCCGGGCGATGCCGAGCAGCTCTCCAATCTGGTCTCCCGCCTCCACGCGCGACCCTTGGATCGAAGCAAGCCCCTCTGGGAGGCCTATGTCATCGATGGGGTGGGGCGCGACCACGTGGCGCTTTACACGAAGATCCATCACTGCACGATCGATGGAGTCTCCGGGGCCCAGATGTCCCAGGTCCTTCTCGACCATCGCCGCGAGGGCGACGTTGTCGATCCCCCGGACACCCGCTGGGTGCCTGATCGAATCCCCGGAGCAGGCGAGATGCTTACCCGTGGCGCTGCCGGGGCTGCGATTCAGCCCGGGCGCACCGCGCGAAATTTCTATCGCGCGGCGCGAGACATCTGGGAGGACAGTGAGGCCCTTGGTTTCGTCGCACGGACGGTGGGGCTCGATCGGCTGCCGCTGTTAGGCGCGCAGTTCCGCCCCGAGGGCCCCCAAGTCGACGCGGACCCCATCCCCCAGGATCCGGCACCGAGGACGCCCTGGAACCGGAGCATCACGCCCCACCGCCGCTTCGCCTTCTTCTCGCAATCTCTAGATCACTACAAGCGAATCAAGAACGCCTTTGGCACCACCTTGAACGACGTCGTGATGGCGGTCAGCGGTTCGGCGCTGCGCGCGTACCTCGAAGAGCACGGAGAACTTCCGGATGCCCCGCTGATTGCGATGGTACCTGTCTCCGTGCGCACCGAGAGTGAGAGCAACGAGTACAAGAACCGGGTGTCGAACATTTTGTCCGGCCTCGCGACCGATGCGACAGATCCGGTGGATCGGCTGATGCGTATCCACGAGGAGATGAAGAACGCCAAGCGAATGCAGCAGGCGATGCCCGCTTCGCTCCTCACCGACGTCGCCGAGATCGCGATGCCTGCCTTGCTGGCGCAGGCTGCTCGGATCTCGGCGCGTACCAAGATCATGGATCGGATGAACCCGCCCTTCAACGTGATCATCTCGAACGTGCCCGGCCCGCGGGAATCCCTGTACCTGGGCGGTGCCGAGATGCTGACCTACTACCCGGTTTCTGCCGTCGCCGACGGCCAGGGGATGAACATCACCGTGACCAGCTACAAGGACCACCTGGATTTCGGAGTGATCTCTTGCCGCGAGCTCGTCCCCGATGTTTGGTGCTTCAAGGAGCTCTTCGCCACGGCCCTCGAAGAACTCTTGAAGGCCGCCGAGGCACGCACGCAGTAGCGAAGAGGGCTCGCCCGTCGACGGGGTTTTTCGAGTTCGGCCCGCCTGTTCCTAGTCTAGAATCCCGCCAAATTTGAATTCGAGGGGATTCTTTGGGCTTTGTGCTTTCCGACGAGCAGGTACAGTTTCGCGACACCCTGCGCCGCTTTCTGGCGGAGAACTCGCCCTCGGCCGAGGTGCGCCGAGTCATGGAGACCGAACTCGGTCATGAGCCCAAAATCTGGGAGGTCATGACGCGCGACTTGGGCTTGCCCGGTGTCGCCATCCCGGAAGCGCTGGGCGGTCAGGGGTTCGGTCTCGAAGAGCTCTGTGTCGTCGCAGCCGAGCTCGGTCGCAGCCTCACTCCGGCACCTTTCTTGGGCAGCGCGGTGCTTGCTGGGCGAGCCCTTGCTCACGCCGCGCCGGGTGGGCTGGGGGAGCGGCTCCAGAGGCGCATCGCCCAGGGTGAGACGATCAGCCTGGCACTCGCTGAGAGCTCCTTCGATCTGTCTGACCTGCACTGTCATGCAGGGGGAGACGCTGAAGCCGTGACACTGACCGGAGAGAAGCGGATGGTGCTCGACCTGATGGCCGCTTCTCAGATCTTGGTCGTGGCCCGAAACGAAGGCGGCCTGGGCCTCTATCTCGTCGACCCTTCAGCCCCCGGGCTGGGCCGTCGGCGTTTGCGCACGTTGGATCGAACGCGTCGCCTCGGTGCGTTGACGCTCGAAGCCACCCCCGCGCGATGCCTGTGCCGTGATGCGCGTCCGGCGCTGGAACGCGCGCTTCTCGAAGCCACCGTCGCACTGTGCGCCGAGTCGGTAGGCGGGATGGAGATCGTGCTCGAAACCGCCGTCGCATATGCCCGGGAACGCAACCAGTTCGGTCGCCCCATCGGCTCCTTCCAGGCCGTGAAGCACAAGCTTGCGGATCTGTGGATCCTGTTCGAAGGGTCACGCACGGCCTGTCGCGAAGCCGTCGTGGCTGTGGCCGAAGGGAATCCCGAAGCTCCTCTTCTTGCAAGCATTGCGAAGGCCTATGTCTCCGACGCCTACAAGCAGGCGACCTTCGACAACATTCAGGTTCACGGTGGCGTTGGTTTCACCTGGGAGTACGACGCCCATCTCTATCTAAGGCGCGCCCAGTTCGCCGCGCCCTTTCTGGGCGATGCCTCCTTGCATCGTGAACGGATCGCCCGCTGGCTCGAAGCCACGGCAGCCTGAGCCCGACTCGAGCCTCTCGCAGGCAGGAGCACTTACACGTTATGCGTCGAGAAGACACCCCCGAAGAAGCCGGTTTTCGCGGCGAGGCGCGCGCTTGGCTCGAAAGCCACGCCCCGCCGCCCGGCCAGGGCTTTGCGCATGCCATGAAGGAACACACGCCGGAAGCCGAACACGAATTCTTCTAGAAGTGTCGGGCAAGGCAGAAGACCCTCTACGACGCGGGATGGGGCGCGATCACCCTTCCCGAGGCCTACGGGGGGCGAGCGGGCAGCGTGGCTCAGAGTCTGATCTTTCAGGAGGAGGCGGGGCGCTACGACGCGACCACCGCTTTCCTGAAGGCGAGTATCGATCTGATCGCGCCAGCGCTGTTGACCTTCGGCAGCGAACTCCAGAAGGAGCGCTTCCTTCGGCCCATGCTTCGCGGGGACGAGGCGTGGTGTCAGCTCTTCAGTGAGCCCGAAGCCGGTTCTGATCTGGCTGCCCTCCGTTGTCGCGCCGATCAAGACGGAGACGAACTGGTCATCAACGGTCAGAAGCTGTGGACCACGAGTGCCCAGCACGCAGACTGGGGTTTTCTCCTGGTTCGAACGAATCTGAACGTGCCCAAACATGCGGGAATCTCCTTCGTGCTCGTCGACATGAAGACGCCGGGCATCGAGGTGCGACCCCTTCCAACGATCACCGGCGGACGTCACTTCAACGAAGTCTTCTTCACAGATGTGCGCGTGCCTGTTGCTCAGGTCGTTCACGGCATCAACGAGGGTTGGGTCGTGGCTCGCCAGGTGCTGATGAACGAATCGGTGTCGATCGGGACCAGCGGTGTGCGCAGCGATAGTTGCGAGGCCTTGGTGCAGATCGCCCAACGGCGGGGCCGCTGGAAGGATCCCCTGGTCCGCCAAGGCGTTGCCGCGAGTTGCATCGAAGATCGTGTCCTGGGTTGGCTGGGCGATCGTATCCGCAATGCGGTGATGGACGGAGCGATGCCGGATGTCGATGGTTCGGTGGTCAAGATCCTCTGGGCGGAGAGCAGGGCGAGGAAGAGCGATGTGGCTCTCGACATCCTGGGCGCCGACGCGATGCTCGATGGCGAGGACGCCGAAGAGCGAGGTTTTTGGCAGAACCACATGATGGATCGGTACATGGGGACTATCGGCGGCGGAACCGTGGAGGTGCATCGCAATGGAATCGGCGAGCGTGTGCTTCGTCTACCGCGGGAGTCCCGCCCCGATCGGGATGTTCCCTTTCGCGACCTGAAGACGACGCTGAAAAGCTAAAGCGGGTTTAGTAGCATGCGCTGCCGTCTCAAACGGAAGCCTCGACCAAGGAGATCCCATGTCCGACGCCGTTGTCGAACGCGAAGGCCACTCGATGATCATCACCATGAATCGGCCCGAGCGTTACAACGCTCTTTCCGGTGAAATGTTGATTCGCATGTACGACGCCTATGAAAAGGCCTCCCACGACCCGGAAGTACGCACCATCATTGTGACCGGCGCCGGCGGCAATTTCTGTTCGGGTGCCGACCTGAAGGGGATGGCCGGCGACTCCGGCGCCGAAGATGGCGAGATCGATGTTCGGGCACGGATGGCCGAGGATCCGGACATCGTCTACAAGGCATTGTTTCGGCACTACCGCCCCACCAAGCCGATCCTGGCGGCCGTCGAAGGTGTTGCCATCGCTGGCGGCACGGAGTTGTTGCAAGCCATGGAGATCCGGGTCGCGGGGGAGAGCGCTCGTTTCGGGGTCAGCGAGGCCCGTTGGTCCTTGTACCCGATGGGCGGCTCCGCGGTTCGGCTGCCGCGACAAATCCCATACACCCAGGCGGCCGAGATCCTCCTGACCGCGAAACACATCAAAGCGCCAGAGGCCCTTGAGATCGGCTTGATTGGCCATGTCGTCCCGGACGGCGGCGCCCTCGCCAAAGCCAAGGAAATCGCGGAGGTCATCAATGCGAACGGTCCTTTGGCCACCGCAGCGATCACTCGAACTCTTCATGAGTGCGATGGAATGGAGTTGGGCCAGGCCCTCCGCCACGAGTGGGAATATGGTCAGGCCGTGTTTGCGAGTGAAGATGCGAAAGAGGGTCCGCTAGCTTTCGCCCAGAAACGGAAGCCCAACTTCCAAGGCCGCTGAGACGCGTAGGCCCAAACCTCGGTTCGGGGGGTGGACCCCGTCCTTGCGCTCTTTGCACCCCGGAGTCCCATGAGCGAAGCGTCATCCGCGCAAGATCAGCCGTCGACGCTGGCAATCTGCGCAAGCTTCACGGCTGAGCCGCTCGAGGGGCCGATTCGCTTCTGGCTGGGAAAGCTGGGGCTCGACTTCGATCTCGAGTTCGCACCCTATGCCCAGGTCTTCCAGCAGCTTCTCGATCCCGGCAGCGCGCTTCACACGAATCGCTCCGGCATCAACCTGCTCCTGGTGCGCCCAGAAGACTGGGGCCGCGAGAAGGCGCTGGGTGCCGCTGACGTCGAGGCTCATACGCGCGAGCTAGAAGTCGCCCTCGCGGGCTTCGCTGCGAAGACTTCTGTTCCGTTGTTGGTGGGTGTCTTCCCGGCATCGCCCGGGGTGCCTGAAGACTTGGTGCCTGCCATCGATGAGGCGGTCACGCGCCTTCGGAGCCAGCTTGCCGATCTCGCTGGTTGTAGTGTCATCGAATGGGAAGAGGTGCTTTGCTACGAGCCGAATGCGGTCCATGATGGGTTGCAGGACAAGTTGGGCCATATCCCTTTCACCGAGGAGATGTTCGCTGCGCTCGCCACAGCGATGGCCCGGAAGATCCACTCGTGGCAGCGCCCGGCGCACAAGGTGCTGGTCCTCGACTGCGACAACACCCTCTGGCGCGGTGTCGTAGGCGAAGAGGGTGCCGCGGGATTGATTCTGGAGCCGGGCTTCGAGCAGCTACACCGCTTCGCGATCGAGCAACAAGCGCAGGGGACCTTGATCT